>JAQQSZ010008531.1:0-13013 GCA_028646595.1 Phalanger gymnotis | reverse complement strand
GGCCAGTGCCTGTTTCAGAAGTGGGGGAGGTTGGGAGTTTGCACAGTGGAGAGACGGGGCAGAATGGGGGAGTATGGAGGGACAATGTGGGTATAGTTGTGTTGGAGACAAAGTCTATGGTTGCCTCCTGAGGGGAGAGTGGGATGCAACTCATCTTCAAATCCTCTGATTGATCACACACCCCTCAGAGACCTCTGAACTAGATGATACTTTGTGTTGGGGAGTGGGGGGAAGGTAAAGGATATGGGGGGGGAGGGATTTTATAAATTGTAAGCTCATTATAGGCAGCTTAATAACAGTTTGGACATAATTCCAGATTGCTCTCCAAAATGGTTGGGTTAGTTCACAATTCCACCAACAGGGAATTAATGTCCTAATTTTTCCACATCCCCTCCAACATTTGTCACTCTCCTCTTCTATCATTTTAGTCAATCTGCTAGGTACAAAATGATATCTCAAGGTTATTTTCATTTGCATTTATCTAATCAATAATGATTAGAGAGCATTTTTTCATATGACTATAAATTATTTTTATTTCTTTATCAGATTAATTCCTAATTCAAACAGCTCTGTATCCACTACCATGTTGTCTCTTTTCTCCTTTTCTAGTTATAACACTGTCTAGCCATGCCTCCCCATTTTGTATTGTGAAATTGATTTTTTGAACCCAAGTGTAAGATTTTACATTTATCCTTATTAGGTTTCTTCATTCATTTGTTGTAAGTGTAAGATTTTACATTTATCCTTATTAGGTTTCTCCATTCATTTGTTCTAATACTCCATCCTGTCAAAATCTTTTTTAGGTTCTGGCTTTCATGTAGCATAGTGGTCCTCAAACTCTTTGGACTCCAGACTTCTTTACACTCTTAAAATTATTGATGACTTCCTCCAGAAAGTGCCTTTATTCATGTGGGTGATATCTATTAATATTTACCATATTGGAAATTAAAACATCTTCGTGTGGTTATGGAAATAGATTTTGATTTCAATCCTCTGAAAGCCTCTCTGGTACTAAACTTTGACTATTGCAATCTATTCCATAATGTCTGGTTTGTAGTTTTCATACCCCCTTTTCATAATGTACAGAAGGATATGCTTACTATTTAAGAATTTTGTAACTACAAATGCTAACCTTCTTTAATGAACAAATTGACATTTCTTGTTAGAAAAATGGGTCCAGATAAAGCTATAAACTACTTGACAAAGGCATTATTACATTTTCACTGCAGTAGGGTGCTGAGCTGTTTTCTCTTGGAAGTTCACTTAGGATCTTAGTCGGTCAAGATTATTTATTTTATTGTTTACCTATCCATTTATTTCTGTCAGTTATTTATTCTATATCCTTCAATTGCTGAGAAGAGCTTTTCCTATTTCCAGTGGCTGAGAGATGGTGCTGTTTGGTTATGAAGAGTCTTTGAGTTGGCTGACAAACTGGAAGAGGTGATGACTCATGAGTCCCTCATGGACAGAAGTAGGTTCACCAAGGCTTCACGTATTAGATTGGAATCAGGCAGAAAGATCACCATGCTTAGTGTTCTTTCCCAAGAAAGGCAGGTCTGAGCATGCTTGAAGGGCTGGACTCTCATTGGACAATCTTTTCTCCTCCCCATTGAATAAATCTGATTAGGATATGAAGTTCTGTGGATAGGTTGTTTTTTTTTCCCATTCTGGTGTAGTGGCAGGCTTATCACAAAATTCCCCATTTAGAGACTAATCAGTGCTAATTGGTAGGGAAGAATAGCCAGGAGCATTTCACGAAAGCTTTCTTTTTTCATTTCTCTCCATAACCCCCAAAATAATACAAATTTGACATACCCCATTAACCATTTTTGTTCTGTTCTTCCCAAATCCAAAGTTCATTCTTCTTACCAGGGAAAAGCAAAGCAAAGTAGTAATCGAGCACCTCCGCCAACTTATTGTCAACAGTTTTGCTACCAGCCATTCTGAGTAACAGTCCTAGCCTTGCTTTGATCCTCATCTTTTCCCCAATAGAAATACCCTCTCCCCCAACCATTTTTTCTTGTCCTTAGAGTCTCGTGCCAGCCTCAGCTGAGTGTTAGTATCACTGACGCTGTTCTTATAGGACCATTCCACTCTTCTGTTTTTCTTCTCTGTTACTTTGCCTTGTTTCCGTTTTATACATGCCTTTAGAATTTTTGAATTGGCTAGTGAGTTCTCCATGCACCTATAGTGAACTATTCAAACAACAAAGTGCTATGTATTTAAATGTTAGCTATTATTGCTGTTTTTAGTCTTCTTTAGGACCCCTGAGCAAGAATTTAGCAATCACCACTTTTCTTTTCTTCTTCTGATCTTTACAGGATGATCTCTCACCTGTGGCTCAGTTTCGTCATTTCTAGGAGAATAAACAACTACTTCCTCCTCAGACTCTTCAATTTTCTCCTCCTCAAGAAGAACCTCGAGTGGAATGGTTTATAAGCAGTTCTTTTCTGATTAGAGGATAGGATAATCAAGCTATTAAAATCCCTTTCAGTTTAATGATTCCGACTTGCCGTATGACCTGGAGAAATTCAACTAACCTCTGTGCTCATCTTCATTATGGAGATAACACTAACTGCGTTATATAAGATACTGCTTTTAATTTGTGATGACTCAGTTATCTTGAAAAGACATAGAAAGAACGAAATTAACTATCTCTGAAAGGGCTAGTACAGTGTTAACCAGGAATGGGAAATGCAGAACCAGGGAAATCCCCAACTATGATTCTCATTCAAATTCTCTTGCTACTGATAAGTAACCTATTCTCCTCCTTCTATTTACTTTGGCTTAGCTGGCACCCAATCCTCCATAAAAATAATTGCAGAGTATAAAACTGTCATGGAATCATACCACACAGAAGGAACTTGTCTTGTCCTGCTGGCCTCTCCTTCTCGTAAGGCAAAGATATTTCTGAGACAGACAGTGTGAAGTTGTAGAAAAGAGTCCTTGATTTGAAAGTAGATGACTGAGTCCAAATCCATCCTCTGATACTTGTGTACCTGTGTACCTTAATTAAGTCACTTCACCTCTATGGGACTGTTTTCTCATCTATAAAATGGGGACAGATGGATTAGATGACTCTAAAGGTCAGTTCCAACTCTAACAATTTTATTCATCTCAATTAGAGAACAACCTATCTTGTATTTTAAAGATCACAAGAAATTTTACAATATTCCCTCCTAACAATCCCCTTCCCCCACCACTCTGACCCTGAGAATCATTCCAAGTCCAGCTGTTGGTCATTGTTCTAATTTCTATCCTATTCATTTTGGTGAAAACTCAATATGTAACTCCTGTTTTCAGTAGAATAGAAGAATTCTTGTTCATCATCCTCAAAATACAAAATGAAAATATAATGCATAGTTCATAGTAATTTTTAATTTGAGTTTATTTATTTTTCACTTACAACATTCAGTTCCATAAATTTTTGAGTTCCAAATATTTTCCCCCTTCCTCTCCTCCCTCCTCCCCACCCAAGACGACATATAATCCAATAGAGGTTCTACATATACCTTCACATTAAACATATTTTCACAATAGTCAAGTTGTAAAGAAGAATTATAAACAATGGAATGAACCACAAGGAAGAAGAAACAAAACAAAAACAAAAAAGAGAGAGTGAGAGTTCATAGTGATTCTTTAAACTACAGATGAGTCAAAATGGTCAGGAGTAATAGACACAGAAAGAAGGACTTTGTTATGAACATGGCCATGTTACTAAGGGACCTTTGTGGTTGGGGCCAGATACGTAGACCCTATATATTAATTTGAGGAAGTGGATAAAAGAGTATTTGGACTTTGTCTCTGTCCTCAGAGGTGGTACTTGAGCTGACCTTTGAAGGAAGCGAAGGACTCTAAATTCGATTCTAAATTAGAACTTCCAGCTCTCTAGCCCTTCCCACAACAGCACATAACCACAGCAGAAAGAGAGCTTTGGTTGTCTAATTCTGTGTATTTTGTTTAGTTCTCCATTAAGCAATCATCTTCCTTATTCCCTTCTTCTCATCCAACCCTGAACATTCATACTCAGTATGAAACAGGTGCCCATTGTAATAACGCATTTGCTTGTGCCAATGTAAAGTTTATAATTCATTTCCTTGAGGTAGAAATAGTTTGGCTTCCTCTTATAAGAGAAAAGTCTAGTAGCTTCTATTCCTAGATGTTCCTGGCCGTTAAGAATAGAAGGCCTATTTTCTGCTAGTCAATGTTTCTTTCTCTTGGGGAAATGCAGGTTTCTCTGAAGATTGATCTTCTGTTGGCCCCGAAAGCTTTTTCCTAAGGTCAGAGTACTGGGTGGCCCTGAGTTTAACTAACACCTAGCATTTTGCTGACAAGAATTTCTTTAAAATCTTTAAAAGGAAAATAATTCCTTAAATATTTGACCTTGTACTATAAAGTTATTTTACTTTGCAATAAATATCTAGGTCAGAAAAGAATTTTAACAATAGTCAGTTTCTGGCTCTTGAAAGTTGGATTTAGTAAAAATAAAAAGCTTCTTATATTAAAAAAAAATAACATTTTTACCTTCCTAAGACTTCTTAAAAATATCCTTTATAGGGATACAGAATAAAAAACAATTGCATATAGAATGAAAAACAAATTATAAAATATGATGCTGATTTAGAAGTAAATACCATAGTGATATCAAGACCTCACATTACCTGGAATTAAAAAGTGAAAATTAAAAACACAAAGTATCGCGAAGGAAGGGAAGAAGCAATTTTTAAGTGCCAATATGTGCCAGACACCATACTAAGACTTTATAAATATTATATCATTTGATCTTTATAACAACCCTAGGAGCTTGATGTTTTTATTATTCTCATTTTTTTTATAGCTGAGGCACAGAGACTTTAAGTAACTTCCCCAAGTTACTTAGGGGTTTGAGTTCAGGTCTTCCTGATTCTAGGCCCAGTGCTTCATCCACTGCCACCTAGCTGCCTAAAATAGAAAGAAATTTTTCTTACCATATAAGACTGGCTAGTATTAATAAAATCTCTATTAATAGCATTTTGGGGCAGCTGTGTGACCCTGAGTAAGCACTTAACCCTGTTTGCCTCAGTTTCCTCATCTGTAAAATGAGCTGGAGGAGGAAATGGCAAACTACTCCAGGAGCTTTGCCAAGAAAACCCTAAATGGGGTCATGAAGAGATGGACACAACTGAAATGGCTGAACAATAAAAATGGTAGTTTTAATTAAATCATAATCAATCAAAACATGAAACAGAAAAGAAATTTTTTTAACTATAACCAGCAATATCTCTAATTTAGAAAAGTAAAGGGCACAAGGGATGTGTTTCTAACTCATTTTTAAAATAATCCTTTTGAGAAGGAGTTGCTTCATTAGACATCTAAGATCTCCAAGAGGCCTTGAGAAAAACTAGAGGAAAATAGGGTTAAAGTTATAGTTGTTAGCTAGTTTTTGATATGCACTGAGAGATATGTAGTTACATATCAAATTAACTTCTCTTTAAAGGGCTCCCTTAGAAATGATTTAATAAACAGCTGATAAAGAAAAGTGCCCTCTGGAACCATGAATATCCATAAGGAAAGAGGGAAAGAATCAAAGAGCAGGGTGTGTGTGTTTGATTGTGTGAGTGTGTGTGTGTGTGTGTGTGTGTGTGGAATGCATGTTTGCACAACAGCAAAGACACCTATACTATCCAATGAACTGTGGAGGGAATTAATGAGACAAACTCAACAAAAACAATGTTTTTCCAATAAAGAAATGACACTTGTCTTATAAAGACACAAGAAGAACTTGTATGAATTAGACACAATCTCTTGATCTTTCCAACTTTAAACTTGACAATGTTGCTTACATATACAAGGCCCTGGTCCAGCTGCTGGGAACACAAAGACAAAAAATGGGAACGATCTTTGAATTTAAAGAATTTAAATTCTACTAGGAGTGTGTGTATGTCAGGAATATGTGACTTTAAGTTCTGTCTCTGATATGTGACTGTTCTGTGACCACAGGCAAGATACGTAACCTCTCTGTGCCCCAGGAACTTCTAATAGGACTATGTACAAGTCATTGAGGAGACACTGATCCGTAGTGGTGGAGGGAGTTTTCATTCTGGGTGATCCCTACACTTACCAAATCACGTCTGGACTAAAGAAAAAAGGAGGCAACATTAGACATCGGTGAAATAATAAAATGTAATGAGTCCAGAGGTTATCTTTCTCCTCTTACTATTTCATCTTTTGCCCATTGTCTTGAGAATTAGTGTCTCTTTTTTCCAATAAATGAGAAGAATAAGCAAAGAAAAACTTTACTAAGCATATACATTTTATCTTTAATGACTTTTTATCACAGATAGACATCCTCAGTCCCTTACAGGTAACAATCATCTCCCTTTGCAACATAAGGCTTTCTTTGGCTACTCTCTAATATACTCATGTATTCTAGTTCTCTGGGAATGTATTTTTCCCCCTTACTAGACTATGTAAGAGTGAGGAGAGGGTCTTACCTAAGCTTTGTAACTCTTCTATTGTGTAGCACAGTGTAATACATACAGTAGGCACTTAATGTTTGTTAAATTAAATTGAGACAGCCATCATCTTTTCATGATCATGAAGTCATTGATTTAGAGCTCATTTTACAGGAAATGGTAGCCAGAAAAGTACAATGCTTTAGACTTTGTGGACCAACTCAAGCCAAATGAGACTTTTTTTTAAAAGAAGACTATTTCTCTGTTTCATAAAAGCTGTTGAAAAATAAAAGAATGAAAAAAATCACATATTTTTGAACTCATTTCCCTAATTCTGTCTATGTGTGGGTAAAGTAAAAAATAAGACTTGTTCCAGTGAACTAAATCCCAGAGAGAAGGTTAAGTAATTTGCCCAGGGTCACATGATTAGAAAGTACCCGAGCCAGCCATGAACCCATGTCCTCATCTCCGTTAGTGTCATTTAAGCTCCTTATCCAAGTCCCTCAGCTGGTAACCAGAAGGAGCCAACCTTTATTTATCTACCCAGTCTGGCATGTCAGGTGTGTGTGCGTGTGTGTGTCTCTGTGTGTGCATGAGTGTGTGTGTGCCCTCAAACCCTGTCAGGCCAGTGGTCCAACACAACCTCCTCCAGGAAAAGAAATATGAGAAATGTATGACACCAGTGCCTCCAGGGGTGGGGCTCAGCTCACTTATCTCTCCATCCACCCTCTGGACTCAGGCACACCTGGAGCCAATTGCTTCCTGAAAGCCAGCTCCCTGAAGGAGGCTGGACAGGAGAGGAATGAGGCCAACTGGAGCAGCTGTCCTCGCTGCCTCTGTACTCCTGGTCATTCAGGCCTCAGAGGGTGAGTGGTGGGGCACTGGGCTTCCTCCAGAATCTGGCTTCCTTTGTCAGAGGGAGTTCAGTGAATGCTTCTGATTTCTCAGGTCAGAGTTGGAAAGGAAAGGCTCCTGGGATGGGAGGATCTACCCCTCTTTGAAGTTTTATTTCCCACAAGCTGGGAGATAAGGTTAAAATCTGGACTCCATAGGAGGAGAATTTCAGAGAAGGCTGCCTTATTTCTTGTTAACTGGAAGCCACCAGCTCCCTTCCATACCAATTGTAAGAGCCAGCTCTTCTTCCTTTGAGTTGGGATGGGGGTAGAGGAATGAGGGAGGATCAAAGGAGCAGGTTTGTAGAGAGGCAGCTTGGTTTCATAGATGGGGACTTGGGAGTCAGGAAGGCATGCTCAAATTCTATCTCAATCACTTGCCAGCTGGGTGATCCTGGGCAAATTGGTCAACCTCTCTGTTTTGATTTCCTCATTTGTAAAATGAGGGCTTTGGACTTGATGACTTCTAAGGCCCCTTTTGGCTCTCAATCTATGATCTCGTGACTATGTTTCATCTAGGATCCAGAGATTTAGAGCTGGAAGAAACTTTAGAGATCAGCTTGTCCAAACTCTTCATTTTAAAAAGAAAGAAACCGATGCCTAGATAAATGAAGAGACTTGCAAAAAGTCCCAAAGTTAGGAAAGGGCTGAGCTAGAATGAGAGTCTAGGACCCCCGACTCTGAATACAGTGCTCTTCCAACCACTCCACATCACCTTCGTTAAAATATTGGTGGCATCTCAGAAAATCTTCATCCATAGATGCAGAGGAAGGCTCATGATGCATCTCGATTCTTCACTCCCTGCAAATTCACAGAAACGTCACAGTGGCATGGATTTAGAGCTGGAAGAGACCTTAGACATCATTTAGGAAAAACTGTCTCATTTTACAAATAAGGAAACTGATGCCCAGAGACGTTAAGGGACTCGCCTAGGATCACATCACTAATAAGGAGCAGAACCAGGATTCACATCTAGGTCCTCTGACTGTAAACTTTATGAGTGTTCTTGGAAATAAGGACAGACTTGGCATACTTAAAATGGGTGACCCAAATCTTGACTGTCATCTTTTTTGTAGACTCTTTGAAACTGAAATCTGGGGCTAACTTTGGAAAGAGACAGAGAGGCTAAGGTGGCCTTTATCATGGGAAGGTGGAAGACAGTAGTTAATAAGCAGCAGGGCTAGGCTCTGAGCTGGCATTTGCCAGGCATTTAGGCCCTAAGAGTTGACATTTGTGAAGGATTTTCAGATGCTTAAGGTCGGGCAATTGGATGAAGATAGAGCAGCTAAACTTTCCTTAGTTATAGTGCTAAGTAGAAAACCTCAAGTGGCCCTTCTAACATTCACTAAGCAGAATATCTTCTACCCGACTCCTAACCAGTCGATAGCTAGAAAGCACAGTAGCTGTAGGATGCATAGACCAGCTCAGTGTAATAACTAGCCTTTACGTAGCCCTTTAAAGTTTACAAACCACTTTGCAAATATTATCTCATTTGATACTCATAACAACCCTGGGAGGTATTATCCCCATTTTAAATACGAAGAAACTCAGACAAAGAGAGGTTAAGTGACTTGCCTAGAGTCACACAACTAGTATCTGAAGTAGGATTCGAATTGAGTTCTTCCTGACTCCATATAACTTTTTTTGGGGGGGGAGGGAGAAATCTCTGTAGACAAATACAAGAATGAATAAATATACCCTCTGCTATCTTAGAACTCATTTTCAATATTATGTCTTTGCATAGCTGAAGTAAAAAATAAGGTTCGTCAGGTCGTCATGTTGACTTTACTCCAATTGAGTTACTTCACTGCTCAGAGGTTGTTTCCCTAAAATGACTCTGTTTGCCACCCCACATCAGGAAAAGAGAGGTAGGGAGGACAGGAAGTGTTACAGAGGAGAGAGACTATCAAAGACTGGCCAGAATTGATATGGGACAGAGAGGGAATCCTGGTTAGGAGTATGGGGAGGAGACTGTAGGTCTCTGAGAAGGCCAAGTACACCTGTGATCGGAATATTGGTGGGATTTAGAGTTAGGAGCAACCTCAGAAGCCATTTAGGCCAACCCCCCCCCACCTCCTTTTTGTACACGAGGAAACTGAGGGCAGAGAGGTGTATGATTTGTTTAAAGTCGCCAAGGTAAAAGCAACAGAGCTGGGATTTGAACCCAAGTCATCTGAGTCCTGATTTGGTGCTGTCTCCATTATACTGCAATGATGAATTCAGGAGGAAGGGTGATAATGAGCAACTGGCTGCCTTTTGGGGCAAGAGGGGCAGACTTAAGCCTGTCCTTGGACAAGTGCAGAGGCTAGAGTATATTCCATTGACCTGGTGTGTTCAACTAGGTTAAATCAGACTAAACCTCCTGAAAGAAAGGTGATGTCTCAATATGAAGTAGGAAACACACGTTTTTGGACATAAGCAATGTGCATGTTTGTTTTGTTTAACTGTGGATTGTTACAAGGGTTATCTCTTTCTTTCTCCAAAAAGGGAGGGACATGAAAAGGAAAGAAAATAGATTTTTGTTCACTACAAAAAAAAAATCAATTTAATTTAAAAAGTAAAATCATGTTAAACTGAACATTAAGGGCAAATTTGAAGAGTAGAAGAAATCACAAAAAGCCAGTTAAGGGAATCAGTCTGGAATGAGGAAGGGATGGGAAGAGGTGGAGAGGGACCATTTCATTGCTATGCCCTGGTGATAGAACATGAGTATGTTGGGAGGGGTGAATTTATCACTGACCATATGTATGTGAGAGCCTCAGGTCTTTCTAGAACTAGCTGTGAGGGCCACCTCTTTGTCCCTTGAGTCTGGAAGGTGAGGAAGAAGAGGGAAGGATGAAGGGCTCACCGATAGAGGTGTCAGCAGCACCAGCAGGGTAGCGGCCAAAGAAAGGTTGGAGGACAAGCTCTGCCAGCCGGTTCTTTAAAAAGCATTTTTACTGCTTCAGACTATGGGGCTATCATTTCATTTACAACCCTATAACATTAGGTGGGTCACTCAATAGCCAGTCAGACACCTAAGTGACACATCTGTGGCCTGAAGGAGCCAATGTAGCTACCTAAGTCTTTGGAGAGCAGCTGACTTACCCTTAAACCCTGGCTTCATAAACAGGCCTTGGCTGCCACCCAAAGGTAGTATTGCCTTGTGGGTAAATTCTGGCTGCAGCAGCAACCTTCTCCAAGTTGCTGATGTGGTTGCTGGCTCTTACAGACTCAACAAATTCCTCTAAGGCCACAGAAATGTTTCCCTAGTTTAAGTGGCCCTGAACCAAAACATTATATATCACCATTAACAGTTTTATGGAGTGGATGACATGGACTTCCCCCAGTACACTAACATTATAATGATAAAGTGCCCTGTTTTTTAGCCAGTAGGCATCAACATGCATATTTCCCACCTGTTTTTTTTAATTAAATGTTTTATTTAAAGCTTAACATTGACCAACAATATAATCAGCTAACTTTAATAAAAATTCACTACAAAATTAGTTTCAGTGCCTAATGTATCATGCATGGCACCTTTCCAGCCGCTCTTAGTCTTATGATTCTTTAGTTATTCCTTCTTCCTTTTTCATTTTCATAATAGTATGGAGCCTGTTCTTCTACTTCTGTTTCATTTATTTATTTTTCACTTGGCAATATTGCATGAGGAACTTCCTCTAGATGACACTATGTGTCTGGTCATCCTTTCCAGTGCTGGTTGCATTTTCTCCAAACCATCCCAACTCACTGGCCCTAGTAGGGGAATCATAATATTCTTTGCTCCTTAGGGAGCCACTTTCAGACTCCCCCCTCTCACCGTCCACCTTCACTAATCATCAACCTCTCCTCCTTTAAGGTTCGCAGTATCCAAATTTATAACCCAATCCAGATCTTGGTGGCCATTATCTACTGACCCCTAAAACATTCTCTCTCCTTTTTCCAATGAGTTCAAGGACTGTCTCTCTCTTCATGCTGATTCTTGCCCTCATGCTAGGGAGTCTTCGATATACACATTGATGCTGCCACAAATACCCCAATTGCTCAGTTCCTCGATCTACCCAAATCCCATGACCATCTCCTCCACTCTGTTGCTGTTCAGTCATTTTAGTCGTGTTCAACTCTTCATGAACCCATTCAGGGTTTTCTTGGCAAAGCTACTGGAGTGGTTTGCCACTTCCTGCTCAGCTCATTTTACAGATGAGGAAACTAAGGCAAGCAGGGTTAAGTGACTTGCATAGGGTCACACAGCTAGGAAGTATCTGAGGCTGAATTTGAACTCAGGAAGATGAGTCTTACTGACTGCAGGCCCAGCACTCTATGCACTATGGTGCCACCTAGCTGCTCATATGTAAGGATGGTCCTTACCCTCAATCTTGCCATCACCCATTAAGTATTCCATTTCCAGTTTCAAAAGCTCTGAAATTCTTTGATCATTCCATCCTTCTCTATGCTTTATTACCTCTAATTCTTCAGCGTTGCCTCGACTTCTAGTCCTTCCAACCCCTCAGCATTTTCCCCTTAGTTAGAATCCACTCTCTTCCTTCTGAATCTTGACCCATTGGTGAACCAGGTCAGCCCTACACCATCTTCTACTCTTAAATCCCTTGTTCTCTTGTTCTATCACTGATCTTGGCTTCCAAACCCCAACTCTGGATTACTCCTACTATCTTCCGTTGCTCCTAATCATTTATTATTGAACGGAGCTAGAAGACACATAACAGTGCTGACTAGGTCCATTACAAATATTTTTATTAATCTCAACTGGGCCTTCACTTATGCAAGAAAATCCTTTTACTCCTCCATAATTAATGTCCTATTTCAGTAACCATAGCAGCTGGTCAATAAATTGATCGAGAAATATTTATTAAGTGCCTATTATCTGATGGGGGAAGACAACATGCAAAGAAATACATACAAAGCAAGCTTTGTACAGGATAAAAGGGAAATAATTAACAGAGGAAAGACACTGGAATTAAGAAGGTTGGGGAAGGCTTTCTGTGGGATTTTATTTGAGACTTAAAGGAAGCCAGGGAATCCAGTTGGTAGAGTTGAGGAGGGATAGTATTTCAGGCAGAGAATGCCTGGAGTTGAGTGATGGAGTTTCTTGTTCAGGGAACAGCCAGGAGGCCAGTGTTACTGGATGGAAAAGTACCTATTGGGGAGTAAGGTATCAGAAGACTGGAAAGGTGGGAGGGGCTGGATTATGAAAGGGTGTGAATGCCAAACAGATCATTTTGTATTTGCTCCTGAAGGCAATATGCAGCCTCTTGAGATCAGACCTGTATTTTAGGAAAATCACTTTAATGACTGAATAGAGGATGAATTAGAGTGAGGAGAGACTTGAGACAGGCAGACCCAACCACAGTCTATTGCAATAATCAAGGAGTGAAGCAATGGGGTCCTGTACCAGAATGGTGGCAATGTCAGAGGAGGGAAAGGGGGGTATTTGAGAGATGTTGTAAAGATAAAATCGACAGATCTCAGCAAGAGATTTGCTGTGGGAGGTGAGAGATAGTTAGGAATAAAGGATGACTTCTAGGTTGCGAACCTGAGGGACTGAGAGGATGATGCTGCTCTCTACAGTATTAGGGAAGATAGAATGGGGTAGGGTTTGGGGAGAAAAATCTTGAGTTCTGCTTGATTTAGTTTCAAATGCCTACTGGACATCCAGTTCTACGTGTTTGAAAGGCAGTTGGAGATGTGT
>JAQQSZ010008530.1:0-13013 GCA_028646595.1 Phalanger gymnotis | reverse complement strand
GGAAATGGGGAGAAAATCTGTAATTCAAACGCATGTGAAAATCAATGCTGAAAACTAAACATATTAAAAATAAATTAAAAAAAAAAGTATACACATAGTTGAGAGATTTTTCAAAGATAGTTCCAAATTGCTTTCCAGTGTCTGGCCCAATTGCCACGTGCTTCTATCAGAGCTTTATCATTGTTAGCTAATCTCAGGTTGGGGGCTGGGAAACGCTATTATTAGGTCTCTGGTCTCTTATGTGCTCTGAAAGGAAACAGAAAGGCAGAAGGTGGCCAAGAACTTGGGGTCCAAGAATTCCCTCTTTAAGCTCTCTGGGCGAGCACTTGAAGTTAACCGTATACTTCTGCAACAAAATTACCACGAATTGTTCTTGGGGCTGGGGAAGAAATTCCCCATTACTCCTTCCTTCTTGTACTCTCTAAGAAGGTTAGAGGAAGAAGACAGAGAAAAGGAGGGGGAAGAAAAGAGGGAATTAGCTAGATCCCAGAGAAGGGTGGTTCTTCCAACTAGAATCTGTCCTGAATCTCAGGTAGCTGGTCACCAAGACTTCCAGGTGTCAGCAGGCATCCCCATGAGGAGCTCTATGCCCTGTCATCTCATCAAATTGTTTGGGCATTGATCAAGGACCCTTCTTGATCAATTTCATATTTTGTTTAATGTTAGGGCTGATCCTAAGCTCCCCTAACAGTCTCTATGAGGGTTGTTCTAGCCTTCTCCCTTCCTCTACATATACTCTGCCTCTGCAAATTCCCAGCAGATTAAGTGGCATATTATTCCCTTATCTCCTACTGGGTGATTAAGATTTCTCTGATTCCTTTATCTATCCAATGAACCTTGTTTTTATTTATTTTTTTTTAAACCACATCAGACAAGGACATGTTCAGAGTTTTTTGACCATGCAGTCGTACTGCATTTTTGTTAATCAAAGACCCAATGAAGAATGAGAAATACTTTGTGCTTTGTCATGGAAATATCACTGATCCTAAAACTTGGAACTTTCAGACTTAAGCTGCATTTTTGCAGGCACATCTAATCCCTGGGCCCCATCTGAATATGGAGTGAGCTCTGTGTTTTAAGTGCTTCCTGCTCTTAGAACCACATGAGAAATGGAACCTTGATGTTAGCGTATCTTCCTACCTCAATTGCTGTTTTAGAAGCCTGAATCCAGTGACTCGAAGTTCCCTCTACCATTGTTCTCCCACCCTCCAGTTATCACTGACATCATAAGACAGCCGGAGACAAGATAGGAAATAGCTAAGCCCCTTAGGGAAGTTCTTGAATCCCAAATTTCCACATAATTTTCCTCCAACTAAATTTCTTTAAACTTTTTCATATTCATTGTTTTCACCTGTGACACATCCTACTTATCCTTTCTGCATTATTCAGTCTGCCTGCTTTCAGGGGAAGCTATTGTATTCAGAACACGCACTTGAATTTCAAATCACTTGTGTCTTTCTTACTAACCTGTTTTACAGCAACCTCATAAGCAAGAATTCATTAATTTAGACACCACTAATTCAGAATTTGTGATAATCTTGACAGGACCCGGGCCGAAGCTTATCTTTAAGTTATGATGAAAGGGATTCCTGAACAAATTATTGGTATAAACAAAATGTGGGGAGAGTGGGGAATAAGAGGAGAAAAAAAACTTTTCAAAATACCCAAAGAATTGAAATGCTAATTATAATTTATTCTTATCTATTCATTCAAACAAATTCCCTGAGGACAACTGTAAGATGACCATCACAGACCTAAATCAAGTTATTGTAATACTTGAATGTAGTAAAACCACATAGTTTTAAATCCCCTAAATAAAATATGCATAATTTTCCTTGAGTTGAATGGATATCTTCCTGTTGACAAAAGTAAACTTTGACCCCCAACTAGAGAGAAAAATGAAGATTGATGACTGGGGTTTTCCGTTTTCTTCTTTCCTTTTTCTAACTTACCCTCCATTGCAGTGCCATGTGGGAGTAGTCATGGATGGAGCAGAGAGGGAGGGGGCAGGGGCCAAGGGCCCAGTTGAAGTAGCAGAATAGTATTTCTCCTCCACCATGTCCATCTGGCTTCTTCCCTCTTCTCCTCCCTCCCTCTCCTCCTGCTACCATCAACTTCACCTTCCCCCACCCACTACTACCTACAGGTTCTGTAGGGGAGGGAGGTCAGAAGATAAAAATAAATGTTAAGATTCTGGTTAGAGTTAGGGGACAGGGTCATTATGTTCTACTGCCATAGGGAAAGAGGAAATCCCCATCAGTAGGGGAGAAAGAAAAGCCTGAGAAGAGCAATTTGCATATAAGAAGTGACGAAAGTCAGCTGCTTTTAAGTTACAGCCTACCTCTTTGGTTCTTTGGATATACCTTCATCCTTGGCAAACAGCACAGAAGGGCCTGGCATGATGCTCTCAATCCCAGAATCCTACAGACTGAGGCAAAGGGTGAACCCATTGTTTATTAAAGATACACAATGAAGCAAAGGCAAAGCAGGAGAATCCAGAGCCACAGCTGTCATTTTCCGCTTAACTTACATTATTGTGAGATGAGTTCTCAATCTCAAAACAACATCGAACACCATAAATTGACTTACAATCCTGTCCCTACAAACCCGATCAATTTGTGGCCAGGTAGTCAGATGGAGTAAGGGGTGTGAAATCAATAGGCCATTACATAGCCACTTAGGAAATCCACTCACTTGGCAGCAAACTTTCTGGAGAAACTTCAGAGACAAAAACAGTGACAATATATTTTATGGTATATTCTGTACCAGATGACCTCACAAATGCTAGTCATCATGAAAAACATTTGCCTATTAGTTTTTTTTCTCCTCTATGTTACCATTACAGAAAACTATACACCGGTAACAATTTTATTTTTCATGGGAATATAGTATAGAGTTGATTTTTTAAAAATTTCTCCTTTGAGCCATAGGAGGCTATGATACAACGGCTATGCATAGATTATCAGTGGAGGTGACATTCCATTACAAAGTTATTTCCTACCTTGACCTGCTTCAGAGCATGGAAAAGATACATAGACTGAAGTTCAATAGTTTTTGAAAGATGATAACTATATTAACAATTTAGTTCCTTGGCCTACTTCATAAAATTTTCTAATATTTTGCCTACTACTTTATAAATTCATGTAAAATATTATAGTTTTTAAAGGATTATGTAAAATATAATATAAAATATTTTCAAATCAGCATTAGGTGTAGTGTATACTCTCTGCAAGGCACTGCTCTAGATGGTAGGGATACAAAAATTGGTTCCTGACCTTCAAGGGCTTACCTCCATCTAGACATTAAACCTCTTTATTATTTCGTTGCTAATTTATTTACTGACAACCAGGATATATTCTAAAATCTAAAAATAATCCCCGAAATAGGTTACATTAAGACCTACTTTGTCTAAATGAAAAGTCTGGTTTAATTGTTTTTAAAAGATGAGTTGTGCATGTGGAATCTATGTATGCTCAAACCAGTTTGAGATAGGGTTGGAGGGGAGGAAAAGGAAAGACCAACTGGTTTCCTTGTACAGACAGAGCTTGTAAAACTTTTTTTAATACACAGATTTTTAATTTTAATTTTGAAATACACAGAAAACATTGAAGTCATTTTTTTCTAACTATTGTAAGATTTACAATGATATTACTTAGATGCTAACAAATGAGTCATCATGGATCATAGACCTAATTTTAGAAAAATTTTTCAAATGAAAATAATAATAATAAAGTCCTATGTAACACTTTAATTGAGTGCATGAGGGAAAAAATCACTCATTTCAACTGATTAAGTTGTAATAAGCATTATACATTAAATGTGATCAACACACCACTTTTTCTTTTTAATAGCACTTCACACAGACTTTTCCCTCGGCAATGCTTTCAGTAATCTTAACATATTTGAACATGAGTTACTTACATTATCTCCTTAAAATTCCTGACAATTCATCAATACCACAATTGTTCACCTGCACATTTTCCCTTCCCCTCAGTGGTCAAATTAGATTAGTCTGCAGTGCACTGTGAGAGGTACTTTCGAAACAGCTTGTAATTGAGAATAAGGATTTTCAACAAGGCTCAAATGTACATTTATAGTATAAACAAGAAGATTGTTTTGTACTTAGTATTTAATACTGCATTTCCTAATGAGTGCAAATGCATCTATATTTTCCAAGGTTAAGTTCTGCTCTAAGGAATTTGGTGAGGCAAAGCTTTTTTAAACACATGCAAATCACAGTTCTATTCTAGCCTACAACACTTTCCTGTGTGCCCCACATAGTCCTGTTCACTTGACCTTACAGTCCTTCAGCATAATGAAAGAATTTGGCTCATTAGCTAAACTACATGGGTTGATTGGCACTATTTTTCACCTTTAAGTACACAAGAGTACTGGGCTGTGTGCAGTCCTAACAATGAAGGGCTTAGAAACCACCTTACAAGACGACCTCAAGACCTGAATGGTCAAGAGCATAGTTTTCAGGATGAGAAGAATAAACTGTTTTCCATCCCATTGAACAAGTACTTGATAACTAGTGACCAAATACCTGGACTGAGCACTAAACACTTTCACTGCAGAATTTCCTCCCTTATTTGCAAGAAAAAGAGATTCTAAAGCAAGAGTTCTTAACCTGGGGTCCATGTATTCATTCCCAAGTGGATGGATAGATTTCAGGGAGTCCAAAAGCTTGGGTGGGACAACAATTGCATCTTTATTTTTACCAACCCCTAATTGAAATCTAGCATTTCCTTACTTTAAATAGTTGTAGCTATAAAAGTAGTAATGTGTCTTTGAAAAAAAGAAGAAGGTAGTCTGTATCAGAGAGCAGCTAGTCCCAGCTATGGAAACTGTCTAATGCAAATTTTCTTTTTTCATCACACCCAGATAAGCAATTAGTCAGGAAAGAGGCAGGAACCGGGGCCTCTACTAAAAGAGAAGACAACAAAAACAGGTAAAGACCAAGTCCTTAGCTGGCGGGAAACCTGATATTTGGGGCATATGGTGTTGAGAACTCTTCAAAAGTCTTTATGTTTAAATTTGATTATATTAGAGCATAATCATACCAACACATTATCATGTCTTCTTCCAGCTTCACCACGAGGTGAGAGAGGGCACAAGAATATCAAAAGGAGCACAATCATGGGCCTTTCTAGCTGACCAGATATCCTAGGAAGGCAAACTTGGAGTGCCCCTCTCATTAGTTCTGCTATCATAAGCAAAATGATAAGAGATCCTACAGAGAATCACACTCAGTCAGTGAGATGCTTGCTCACTATATGAGAGGGACAGGTACTGAAAAGGACTGAGGGAACAGCAGATTCACAACTCCCACCTACCACTGACCCTGGGGTATGGACTTTTTTGAGAAGGGTGGAAAAATTACCAGCATTATTTAAAATTCTTTCCTTCTTTTCTTCCTTCTTTCCTTCCTTCCTTCTTCCTTTCTCTTCCTTCCTTCCTTCTTCCTTCCTTCCTTTCTTTCATTTATTCTTTCTTTCCTTCTCTCTCTCTCTCTCTCTCTCTCTCTCTCTCTCTCTCTCTCTCTCTCTCTCTCTCTCTCTCTCTCTCTCTCTCTCTCTCTCTCTCTCTCTCTCTCTCTCTCTCTCTCCCTTTATCTGTCTCTCAGGTCCCCAAATATGGGACAGGAGAAGGCATACTCCTTGCTCCCCATGTCATTTCCAGATCTCTTTGTCCCTATCATTAAACAATCTTTCTTCTTCTGAAGTTCATTCTATATATCTACATATTCTATATATCTATGTCACCCATGCACTCCTTACACAGTTATCTATGAACTCTCATATCATTCTTCCTCCTTCTCAAGGAGTTTGATACCTGGATGGTAGTATTCCTCTTTATCCCCAACCTTACCCTTATGTGCAGGTGAACACTTGTGGTACTGATGAAATTTAAGTAATTTTAAAGAGATAATTTAAGTAATAAAAGTAAATTTAAGGAGATAATGTAAATAACTCATTCAAATATGTTAAGATTAAAGAAATACATATATACATATATATACACACATATATATACATATATATGTATATATGTTGCTGCCCGCTCTTATACCCAGACCTCCCAGTTCATCAACTTCCTTAACTCCCATTACTTGCTTCTTCACTTTCTATCAACTACCCATCAAGATTATATCCTCCTTAGCTATTCCTAATTCGTTATGGCCTGATCTCAACATTAATTTAGAATTTTACAACTTGATCTTTCAGTGGACCTAATTTTTATTCCTTCTAAATGATTTGGGATACGACCAAAAAAATTGTTTAACCAGCATGTTGAAAAAAATAATGTAAACTTCTTCACTTACATATTTTTCAACAATACTTACAATTCATGGCTTAAAATCGGTCATTACGCAAACTGCTAGAACCCTGAAAAACAAGAGGATTAACCTAAACTTGTCCATTTTGCTATCAAACATGTACCAGGGTTTGTTTGGACAGTGCAGAGCTAAGGTGAAATGTAAAATGCCTAATTAACAGAATGGCAAACTGCTTTATGTTCAGATAAGGTTTAAACATTAGCATCCCAGAGATTGTAACTTGTATGCTAATGAAAAAAGTGCTGCTTTAAAAAATAGTTCTAAATTAAGTTACTGAATCCAGTTTTTAGTATGTTTTCATGTAGGAATAAATTATCTGTCCCATACTTGGGGGAAAAAAGAGTTCTGTTTGATGTAGTACACCTCCCCAATATGTGAGGTCCCCATAATAGCTATCACTCCCCCTTATGGGAGAGGTGGGAGACATAATAGTTCAAGGTACTTTTGTGGGTTCGTATCCACTCAAAACAATAGCTTTTAAGCTCCAATGTGTTTGCTTTCCTTCTAGTCACTTAGACGATGCAATTAGTTTAAAGCAAAGTTATTACATGTAAGATTCGTTAAAAAAAATCACCCCATATAAATAGATCATACCCTCTCACAAATATACACATCTTGTGGGAGAGTAAGCATGCAGAAGGATGAATCCATGAAAGGCCTCTTCATGGGAAATAAGAGTTAAGGGGCAACAAATACCTCTAATGCTGTAGGACTTTGCATGTCTTCTGGTCTCACTAGACCAGCTCTTCACAGGGCTCTGTGTTCCTGCCAAGTACACTGCTGTTTTGCTGGGCTCACTAGGCTAGCTCTGTGTGTGTGTGTGTGTGTGTGTGTGTGTGTGTGTGTGTAAGGGGTGAGGGTGGGGTAGGGGCATCTCTGCCCAGCCTGGAGCTCTTCTGGACTCTCCAAGTATGCACCACTGGTTTGCTTTTCTAGTTGCTCCCTACTAGAATGTCAGAACGCATTCTAGACAGATTATTCATTCTTCCTCAGGACATGGAGAACACCTAAGTGCACAGTTCAATAGTTCTTTACTAAGAAGTTTAAATTAAGAATGTAATGAGGTTAGATCAAGAGAAAGATTGGTTTTAGTTATTATTTAGTCAACTCTTCCACCTGCAAATCTCTGTTCCAAAATAAGTTAACAAAAGGAAAAAGGAAAAAAGAAAAGAAAATCTCAGGTTATTTACATGTGCTCTCTATTTTTAGTCATCTCTCTGTTTAAAATTATTTAGTACATTTTAAGCCCCTATTAGAGCATGTTTTAACCTGTAGGAAAGTACTGTATTTGTTTTTGTAGCCTATTTTCATTGCTTTAGAAGAGAACTATTTTATTTCCATCTGAGAGTTTTCAGTAGAGGTTACGCAAGGCCAAAGTGTCTGACTGTTTCGTCAACAGGTTATGCTAGGGTACTCAATAAAATGGTGCTAAATTCAGAGCCACTTATCATGTGTCTCTTTTTATGTGGTTCAATTTTTCCATTACCAGCAGTTCCCAAATGCTAATAAATCTAAACACAGTATTTATGGTGGGAGCGAATTCATTATGCCATTCAGAGATGGTAATTTTACACGTCGGAAAATGGACAGTAAAGGATAGAAAAAAAAATCCTTGAAGGAAATAGATCAATTAGATTTTTCCCTCATTGACGGGAGGATGTTTGAGCCTTTTGTTCCTCCCAGACTCACCCTGGGGTGGGGCCAGGATGACACCTTTCCTGGGCTGTGGCTGAAAGATTTCCATTGCAAAGAGTTTAACCTCATATGTTGGGGCAGAGGCTGAGGGAAGTCATGCACACAAGGTTTTCACTTAGGAAGGGACCAAATTAGTCCTAGAAAGCTGTAGTCAATTGCCAGGGATGCAGGCTGCTGAACTGAGGGGCTGGCTGGAGACTCCTGGGAACCAGTTCAATCCATATCTGGGGTAATAAAAGAGATGTGAATTCTGCATGGAGAGCACAGCACTCAGATTTTTTAAGAGAACAGGTATGTTTCTGTGCCTGGAGTATGAGAGGTTGGTCTCCTTGCTAATTTCCCTCAAGTTTGGTGTAGCAGGACAGATGATATTGTTGTCGGTCCTGATCACCAGAGAAATGGCCCTCTGTCTCTAACTGGTAGAGAATATAGAGTGGAAAAGGAAAAGGAGGATCCACTGTTTAAAAAAAAATATGGCATACTGATCAAAATTAGATTGTATTTGGTTCTCCTGAGGTTAATTCCTCCCTATGTCATGGGACATATTTTTCTTTGAATTATTATTTTTTTTTTGGCGAGGCAATTGGGGTTAAGTGACTTGCCCAAAGTCACACAGCTAGTTAGTGTCAAGTGTTTGAGGCTGGATTTGAACTCAGTTCTTCTTGACTCCAGGGCTGACGCTCTATCTACTGTGCCACTTAGCTGCCCCTGCTTTGAATTATTTTATAAAATAGGAATGATTCCTAGTTGATAAATGAGCAGGTACCTTAAAGGTTCTTCAATGAGATATGGATATGGTAGAATCTTTACAAATTGACTAATTTAACCTTTTCCTGCTGCCTGAATCCTCTCTATAACACTCTTGACAAGCAGTTAACTAGCAAATCCATGATTTCCAAATTTCTAGCAAGGGCCAAACAGCTTTCAGCAACCTTGGACATAAGATGAGGGAAAGACCTTTCTCTGCAGGCCCCAGATCTATCCTTGGCTCTTCTCACCTTTTCTCCCTAATCCCACCTTTGTTGTGGTTGTCCAGTCATTTTCATTTGTGTCCAACTCTTCATGACCCCATTTGGAGTTTTCTTGGCAAAGGCACGGGAATGGCTTGTCATTTCCTCCTCCAGCTCATTGTACAGATGAGGAAACTGAAGCAAACAGGGTTAAGTGACTTGTCCAGGGTCATGGAGCTAGTTGTGTCTGAGGCTGGATTTGAACTCAGGAAGATGAGTCTTCCTGACTCCAGGCCCAGTGCTCTCTCTACTGACCACTTAGCTGCCCAACCCTATCTTTATCAGACTTCATTCTCCCATTCTTCACCAAACGCAAAGCCATTAGAAAGATACCTATTTCAAACAACCATTTTCTGTTTCTTTTTTGCACCAGCATTAACATAAACATTAACTGCTCTAAAACCCAGTTTATTATTTCACTTCATTAACTCTTCACTAAATCTCTGGAATATTAATATTTGCCTCTCCCTTCACATGTCATTTCACCTTTTCATTTCCTCCTCTGTTTATAATAATGACCAGTTACTTTGTATCGGGATCGTTCTTCAAATGACTGGGTCAGCTCTTTTTGAACATGATCCACATTTTATGAAGCCTAGCAGGAAGAGAAACCACCAATCACAGTGACTCATCATAGCTCTGAATAATATCCAAAGAGAGCTATTTAATCATGGTTGGTTGGGTTTTTTTGTTTGTTTGTTTGTTTTCCAAATAAAAAGAATCAAAAGAAAAAACCATCCTTCCTAATTTGCGACTATTAGAGACTGTTATATTATAGGGAAGTGGCATGATGTAACATAGTGGACCAAATGCACTAGATATGGCATCAGAAAGGACTTGCCTTAGGTACTTATTGGTCAATTTACTTAATCCTTCTTCACCTCACCTTACCTTATTGATAGCTAGGTGGTACAGTATATAGGGTATTAGATGGAAAGACCTGAGTTCAAACCCAGCTTCAGATACTTACTAGCTGTGTGACCCTGGGCAAGTCACTTAACCTTTCTTTGCTTCAGTTTCCTTATCTATAAAATAAGGATAATGATAACAGTATTTATATTATATAAATATGTATAATAATCGTATATATAATATATATATAAATATATAACAAGCATTTATATTACTGCTTTAAGGTTTCCAAAGTGCTTTACATATGTGTTCTCATTTGGTCCTCACACCAATCACATGACATAGGTGCTATTATTACCCTCATTTATAAGCTATTCAAGATTCGAAGTGCCATATAAAGCTATTATTATATATTATAATTTACATTATTATATTACTATATTATTATAATATTAATATTATAAGTATTATATATAATAACTATTACAAATAATTTATTGATTGATATTGTCATATATATTATTGTCATATCAAGCAAAATCATTTATTGGTTGATATTGTTATTGTATATTATACATAATACTATTATTACAAGTTATTATCAAATGCTGATTATATAATAACTGTGGTCATTATTTCACAAGGCTGACATTGTGGAGTAAACGAGATAACATATTCAAAGCAGTTTGCGAAACTTAAAGAACCATGCCAATTATTATTATTCCAATCAGACTTCGTACTTAAAAAAAGAAATCTGATGTTCCATCTGTTTGGTTCTATAAATCAAAGCTCATTTCAAGCCACTGAAGTAGCCAACCACATTTGTGAGTTATAGTGAGATTGTGTTTAATCCAACTCCGATTAAAATAAGTGGGCTCCAAAAAACAAAAACAAAAAATAAATAAAATAAAATAAGTGGACTTCCCCACAAGGTTTGGAAATTTTTTTAGTCGTACAGATATTTTTACTGTTGTAATAAGGCTTGACTCTTATAGAAAGGGGAAGGGAACAAGCACCTTCTAGGTGCTAGACCCTCTGCTAAGTACTTTACAAATACCATCTCATACGATCTTCACAATCACCTGTGGGATAATGATCCCCATTTTACAGCTGAGGAAACTAAGGTACACAGAAGTTAAGTGACTTGCCCCAGGTCACACAGCTGGTTAGTGTCTAAGACTGGATTTGAACTCAGATCTTCCTTATTCTGGGCCCAGCACTCTATCTACTGCACCACCTAGCTACTTTGGAAACATCCAGAAGCAATGATGGCAAAAATTGCATTTGCTTTGATGGAAGGAAAGAATCTTATACCCATTTCTAAAAATCATTTAGAATCTGGGCAAAGTCAATATGAAGAACATAACACTCAGGCACAGTTCTTTTTTTTTTCCAATCCACATTTAGATCCTCTGTTTGTACAAAGTGAGAACAATAGGCTAAAAAATGGAAAATGCACAAATTCAAACTGTTTGGGACCAGGTAGAATCCCCTAATTGATCATTTTCACTAAATTCAACTGTGGTGTGTTGAAATTTGTTGTTGGTTTTTGCTGAATTCCACCAAAATGGCTCTGTGTGAGTACATGGAGCCTCTGAGGAGTTTTTAATACCATACTTGCTCATATTTTTACCCTTGGGTATTCTCTGAATTCCTTCCTTAGTTTTAAGGAGGAAATGCAAGACCTTTTTCTCCACATAATTGTCCTCCCTGACTTGCACCTCAGGCTACTGCTGTCAGCACCTGAATTTCTGAAAGGTGGCAGAACTAGTAGGTCAAGGTCTGCTTTTTAGGATCTTACATAACAAACTCTGGCAACTTTTACACACTCCCATTATCTAAGTGATTATTATTTATTGATTCTGGGGCATAGGGGGTGGGTATGGTTTGGTTTCTGCCTCAAAGGCCTTTTGCAAACTAGGATGATGATTCACTTTTACAGCAGTGGGTAATAATGGCTCTATCTCCCACCCCCACCCCCCAGCATTCCTAATATTATCTAGCTTCCTACCAACACGTACGTTAGAAATGATTTCTCAATTTCTCTTGGTTATTTTTGGAGTCTAGATGTAGGAAAGGGGACAAGTGGAATGCTCTTTTGTGTTCTTTTTGCTGTCTGAAAGAAATGTTCTCATTCTTCTTTTTAGTAGAAGTTCATCCACCCATTCAAAAACATTCATTGAACTTCTGCCTTGTGCAAGGCTGGGTTCTAAATACAGTTATCCCTTCCACATGGAGACATTCCCCATCAAGGCTTCAATATATCTTCGGTCAGCTTAAGAAATTAAATGGGAATTTTGAAAGAGTTTTGCAGAAGCCTCAGAAGATACATGAAGGCCAAGCAGACAACACAGAAAAAGTTTAGAAACACAGAAATGCATAAAATATATGTATAGTATTGTATGTTATCAACATATTTTATTTTTTAAGTTACTGTATATGCATGCGTATGAACACATTTCTGTGGTGATATTCATTTCCCAAAAAGAAAAGGAAAAGAAACAATTCAGACTTCTTCTCTGGTATGAAGGGAGGGCCAAAAAATTTCACACAGATTTTTCCAGACCATGGGGGTATCACAACCCTAACCCTCCCTCCCACACACAACTGTATTGAGGCTCTGTCCCTGGTTCCTGGTTCCAGAAGATCTAAAAATTGGAACTCTTTCTGAAGCTGATCTGGCCTGAGTACCTCTTCCACAATAATTTCAGATATAATCCTATTACAATTAAATAAATACCTATCCTTGGAATGCTGATTAGACATGGCCCTGTTGCTCGGGCAAGCCACATAGCCAAGGTAGAAGAGGGGAGGGAAGAGGTTTCTGCTTGCTCCCCATTTTACTCCTTGGTAAATGAATATCGCCATAGAAATGTGTTCATACACATGCATATATCACTTCACCACTGTCATCATCATCATGATTTATAGCTACAAATGTAGGTAATAAGCAACTGCTAGGCACAAGTCACTGCGCTAACCACTAGGGACTCAAGAGGACATATCACTTTGTCCAGGCCCTTGAGAGGCTTACAGTCTAGTTGGGGAGATAGGAGCTATATATGGAAAAATGCAAATGATAACACAAGGTAACGTACATGCAGTGTTATATATTA
>JAQQSZ010008529.1:0-13013 GCA_028646595.1 Phalanger gymnotis | reverse complement strand
AGTGGTCTTTTGGACCTCCTTTTCCATTTGGCTAATTCTGCCTTTCAAGGCATTCTTCTCCTCATTGGCTTTCTGGAGCTCTTTTGCCATTTGAATTAGTCTATTTTTAAGGTGTTATTTTCTTCAGTATATTTTTCAGTATTTTTGGGTCTCCTTTAGCAAGTCATTGACTTGTTTTTCATGGTTTTCTCTCATCCTTCTCATTTCTCTTCCCAATTTTTCCTCTACTTTTCTAACTTGCTTTTCCAACTCCTTTTTGAGGTCTTCCATGGTGTGAGACCAGTTCATGTTTTTCATAGAGGCTTTTCTTGTAGGCTCTTTGACTTTGCTGATTTCTTCTGGCTGTATGTTTTGGTCTTCTTGGTCACCAAAGAAAATTCCAAAGTCTGAGACTGAATCTGGGTACATTTGCGCTGCCTGGCCATGTTCCCAGCCAACTTACTTGACTCTTGAGTTTTTCAGCAGGGTATGACTGCTTGTAGAGTACAGAGTTCTATGTTCCAAGCTTAGGGGGATGCGCCAGCTCTGCCATGCCAGCACTCTTCCTTCCCCAAGAACCCCCAACCTGGACTGGACTTAGATCTTCAGCAGGCTCTGAACTCCTGCTCTGATCAGCCACTTAATTCCTCCCATCAGGTGGGCCTGGGCCAGAAGCAACTGCAGCTGTAGTTCTGTAGCTGCCCCACCTCTGCTGCCCCCCTGTGCAGCTGGCAAACCACAAAATCCCTGTCCCCAGCAGCTTTCCCCACTAACCTTCTCTGTTGTCTTTGGTGTTAGTGGGTTGAAAAGTGTGGTAACTGCCACAGCTCACTGATTCAGGGTGCTAGGGCATGCTCCACCTGGCTCCTGGTCTGGTTGGTCTGTGCCACCTATGCTGGGCTCTGCTCTGCGCAGCTCTGCTCCCAGCTCCGTGTGGGATAGACCTTACCCAGAGACCATACAGGCTGTCCTTGGCTAGTGTCCTGCTTCTGTCTGCTGTTTTGTGTGTCCTGCAGTTCTAGAATTGGTTCAGAGCCATTTTTTATAGTTTTTTGGAGAGTCTTGGTGGGGAGCTCATGCTAGTCCCTGCTTTCCAACTGCCATCTTGGCCCCACCCCCAAATCTATACATTTTTAAAAAAGGGGAAGAAAATGTGTTGGCAAATAAAAGGTCAGTACTACAATACCCGGAAAAATTCTGTAATTAGTTATCAAATGTGTAGTTAGTGAGTAGAATAGGGGGGAAAAGAACACAAAAAGGAAATTTAGTTTCATCAAGAACAAGTCTTGCCCCATTAACCTCATTTCTTTATTTGACAATTTGACTGGACTAATTGATCACAGGAATGTTGTAGATATAACTTACCTAGTAAAGATGTTAGGTGAAAGGGAACCTACTTCTTCCTGAGACAGAACATTCTTTTGTAGTTTGGCTCTGATGGCTAAAAAGTGTGTGTGCATGTGTGTATGCTATCAGGTAGAAATGTGCATCTCTAAAATTTGTACCCATTACTCCTTTTTCCTACTGGCAGCAAGTATTACAACTCTAATCTTGAAAATTAAACAAAAGCTGACTGACCACTTGTCATGGGTGCTGTAGAATGGGAGTTGATGGGGTGAGAGTTTGGTTACTTTGGGTTTTTTAATCAAATTTTGGTTGGACTACATTGCCTTAAAGGTACTTTCTAATTCTTTTATTTGTAGCTATGTTAATGCATGAGATAGAACAAATAAATGATAAAGACACTATTTAGATGACTAGAAAGAGGGAAGAACTTGACTTCTACTTTTACTTCCAAGTGAACAATATTTAGCATAGGGAAGAGAATACAAGGGTTAACAACAAAGTGAAAACCAATGACAGTTGGTGTGGTTGTTGTAAGAGCACCTAGCTTCCTCCAGTGAGTTTGGGTTCAAATGAATTACAGCCAAAGGTACTGAAACATCTGATAATTATACACCATCGATGGCCTTTGGAAAAGCCTGGAGAAAGGCAGAGTACCAATCATATGCAAAATTATTTCTAGGGGTGTGCTGGAACCAACTGTAACCTATTTGTGAGAGCTATTGTTAAATTTTGAGTGTGAGCATTTATACCTCAGAAACTTGCAGTCTACAAATTTGAGCTTGATTTAGTGTTTTGTTGATTGTCTAGGTTTGAGAAAGTGTTAATAATACAGAATAAAATTAAAAGCATGTATATATATATATATTTCTTTCCCTTCTCCTTCTACCAGTTGTTAAACATTTACAAGTACATCCCTTACTTCTCTTTAAACATTGCTTAAACTTAGCAGAAGTACAATAGAAGGCTCAGAGAAGGAAACTATCATTGGACTTTGTTTGGTAACTATAGAATACTATTATTACTACTATCACCAATTATTATTATAATTAAAAGATTAAAGTTATCATCATCAAAACAACAACTTATAGCAACATTTGGTGTTTATATAGCACTTTAAAATTTACAAAATTCTTTACCTCCATCATCTCATTTGAGCCTCACAAAACCACTGCTTTTTCAAATACTTAGAGATTATTCTCAGTCTGCTCTTTGGACTAAACATGCTAACTTCCACAATTAAAGTCTACTGTGAAAAGCTGATTGCAGCCCAGGAAGATTTTTGTAGCAAATATATGGACAATATTTGTCCATCCTAGAAGAGATATTTACAGTAATAGTTGTTTCCTATGTGGAAAAAGCTATGAGTAAGCAAATTAATGTTTGTGAAGCTTGCTCAGAAAAAAAAAATAAAGGAGCAAAGCAACTCTAAATGTTTGGTTTCAAAGGAATGGTGGTATCCATTCATTGAACAAACATTTATTTAACATGTACTTTATGTCAGGCAGTGCTAGGCAATGAAATTAAAGATGAAAATTGACAGTCCTGGCCTTCAAAAAGCTTATAGTTTATCAGTCATCATTTTGAATGAATCAGAATCAAAACATTATTATTTAAACTTGTTCAGATTTTTTTTTTGCAGCCTGACCTGACCTTAAACGATAGTTTCCTATTTCGCCACTCATGTTCCAAAAGCATTGCATCACTATTTTCATTTCAGAATCTTCAATATTATACTTGATACTGGTTTCTCCTTGCTGATTACCATGTATTAAAGTGTTATGTTGCTTCAAACTACTTTCTTTTCTTTTCTTTTCTCTTTACTGATAGATGATTAGTGCAGACCACCTTGCAAACCTAGGCTAAACTGTTGGAATCACAGCCTGAACCATGAGGGCATTCGACCACATCTCCTGAGCAGTAATGCATTTGCCTCTCCTCCTGGATAGATGGAAGGGATATGTCTTAATTTTCAAACAGGTAAGACTCTAAATTACATGTGATCAAACTTTATTTTCATTATTTCACATTTATAGAATGAACTAATGGAAGTAGTAGTAAGCTAGCATGGAATCATTAAAAATTAATTATTCTATAGTGGCTCTTTTCTTGGAGGCAAAGAAATGGAAATTGAGGTGGTACCCACCAATTGAGAAATGGCTAAATAAGTTATAATATTTGAATGTGATGGAATACTATTGTGGTGCAATAAAATAATGAGGGTGATCATTCCAGAGAAACATGAGAAGATTTTTATTAACTGATAGAAAGTAAAAAGAACTGATTCAGGAAAACAATTTATATCTTAACAATATTATTATAGATACAAATAGCTTTGAAAGACTTAATGAATCTGGTCAACACAACAATTTATCACAAGGACTCATGATTAAACATGCCACCCACCACATACCAGAGAGATGATAGACTCAGAGTACAGACTGAGGCTTATTTTTTTTGGACCTGATCAAAGCAGGAATTTCTTCTATGTGACCATATGTGTTCGTAAAAGGTTTTTGTTGCTGTTGTTGTTATTTGTTTTTCTGAGGTTGTTTTTGCCTTCTCAGAGGTATCATGGGGATCATGGAAGGGAGAGAATGTAGATCTTATAATAAAATTTTATTTTCATAAGAGTAATAATTAAAAGAGTGGTGGCAACCTGCAAAAAGGTCTCTAGTGATGTATTGCACCACTCAGTCCTAGGCTCTGTTCTATTTGATATTTTAAAAGTTTAGAGAAAGACAAGAATGTTATATTTATCAAATCTGAAGAGGACACAAATTTGGGAATCATTACTAATACACTAAGATCTTCGAAGTCCTCTGCACCTTGAAAAAAATTAGTCAAATATACTAGAATAAAATTTATCTGGGATAAACATAAAGTACTTTATATAGATTATTTTAAAATGTTAAAGTTTTATTGGTACAATTTGTTTTTATATAACTTTCATTTCTACATGTGCATACCTACCCCAACCAAAAAAAAGATAGACCCTATGATATAGAGGAAGAAATAGTAAAAGTAACCAACAGGTCAACTGAGGTTGATGCACTTAGAGAGATTAAATCATTTTCTAAATAATGCATCACTAGTAAGTATCAGAGATGGGATTCAAATACAGGGTTTTCATGCCTTTTCACAATGTCTCTCTATACCCTTCCCCCACTAAACAAATAAACAAACAATAAGAAGAATATGACTGTCCCTTCATCATAATTCTCTTCTATCAGAGGAATGCTATTCTTTATTCAATGACCATGATGTTAATACACCCCCTTTTCACCTCAAAAGAAAAAATTGTCCAATTTTCTTTAAAGTAAACACATAGTATAACTATTTTTTTCTGTCAGGAATAATAAAATATGTCTTAAAGGCAACCTTATGTGTTAATAATATTTTTAAATTTTATTTATAGTTTGCTAGAAAAACATAGAAAAATTCAAAATCAGTTTGAAATAAATCTGCATGAAAACTTATAGATCATTTGCTTATCAATAAATATATTATTTTAAAGTATTTACATTAAATTTTTATAAATTGAATCATTTCAATTGAAGTGGGGAACAAGAATTCTTAAGGAAATCTTGAAGTACCACCTTCCATAAAGAGAAAAATATGGTTTAATAAAACAATATCTCTTTATTTATTTATCTTGAAAGTCTGAATTTTGGTATTTTAAAAAAAATAGGGATGCGCTTTTTGAAAACAATTCAGTTAATGAGAGATGACATGAAGTTCCCAGCCATTCAAAAAATAAAAGCAAATGCTATAAAGATTCTGCATCTTACATACAATTAGTTAATCACTCTGTCGCTAGGTGGTATAAAAGTGGTAGATTTTCTTTTCATACTTGCACTGTATTTTGTAAAAATATGTATTGGATTCTTCTTTATAAATCAAGTAGAACATTTTTGCCTAGTTTTTTCTATCCTGCTCTTAAAAATTTCATACTTTAATAGAAAGGAGGAAAGTTGTCCATGAAAAGGTGAATGAATATAGCTATGTTACCCTTTAGAACATATAAAAATGGAGGCCAGAGTAGAGAATTAAGGATTGATACTATTATATCATCAATAAGTGATATTTCATGATACAGCTTCTTAGTAGGGAGTATGAGGTCTCAAGTTATTCAAGCCACTGCTCATTCTTTAATATGTACTCCTTAGTACTCATAGAAGAGATAAAAGAAATGTTGTTGAAGTGTGACAGGCAGATTAAGAAATTACCAGGCTAGAATATTTTTTAAGCACACTCAGCTTTCCTGGCTATTTCAATCAAGGCAAGAAATAGAGGATTAAGATGAAATTGGGTTATATGTCAAGGGTGGAAAAAGGAAGATAGGTCTTTCTTCTGTAAATAATCTAACCAAGCTGTGTGTGTTTTTCTACACACAATGTGTTAAGTTTGTATTTTTGTTTATTTGTTCCAAACATGTATCATTCCTATAGGGAATTCAGTGTATGCAAATTCTCTCTTACATATGGATTGTTAACTTGTTCACAGTTTAGAGACTTATAATGTGCCCTGAGGTAGAGAGAGTTTAGATTACATGTTCAGGGTTCTGCTTCTAGTATGCACCAGAATAGGGGCCTGAACCCAGACCTTCCTAACTCTGGAGCCGATTATCTAATGCTTCACGACATCGTCATACTGTGTATTTGTTTGCATGTGTGCATGTCTGTTCGTGTGTTTCTGAGGAGGAGATGAAATAGAAGGAGGAAAGGAAGGAGAGAGATTAGAAAGAAGAAATTCATTGTAATCAATAATATAACTGATATTTTTTCCTTTTATCTTATTTATATATAAACATGTGTCTATATACATACGAATATATGTATGTGTGTATGTGTGTATGGAGAGTGAGACAGAGAGAGAGAGATAAAGAGACATGAAGACACACAGAGAGAGACAGAGAAGCAGAAAACAGGAATCAAGACCTGTGTTCAACTGTTCAATTTCCAGTTCTGATACTTAGTGACTGTCACCATGGGTAGGTCACTATCTGAACTTCAGGTAATTCCCTAACCCAAGAAGAAGACAAGCTAATGGTCTGCATCTGTGAAGGGAGTTTCCATACAAGGAATTACTGGCATTAATGAAATCACAGATCTTTACAATCCCTCCTTCAAAATTAATATGTATTATATGTGGAAAATTATATAATGCTGGGAAAAGAAATGTCTAAGAACTGTACAAATATTATAATGGTTGATGTTATTATCTAATAGGCCAAAATCATACAGAAATTCAGGGACTAATTATCCACAATCAAATGATTAAAAATAAGTTATTCAGCATCAATGTGTTAATTTCTTAACTATTTGTGTCTAACCCCAAATTGAATCTTTTTTAACCTTTTTAGGAGTGTAAGACTCACTATCTGATTTCTATGCTTCATCATACCATTGAACTACCAAACATATCAAACTATTATGAAACTAAGCTGATTAAGCTACTAGAATTTTAGGTACATGATCTTAGCTAGTCTTCACTGCTTCTTAGCCATCGTTACATTCTACTTTTATTGTTGCTCAGTTTTTCCAGTTGTATATGACTCTTTGTGACCCCATTTGGGGTTTTCTTGGCAAAGAAACTATAGTATTCCTTCTCCAGCTCATTTTACAGATGAGGAAACAGAGACAAACAGGGTTAAATGACTAGCCCAGGGTCACATAGTTTTTAAGTGTCTGAGGCCAGATTTTAACTCAGAAAGATCAGTCTTCCTGACTCCAGGCCCAGCACTTTATTCACTGTGCCACTTAGCCTACTTTTATTTACTCTATATTCCCCCAGAGTGACTAAGGATTTTCTTAAGCTCACATATTCCAAATGTTTACCACAAATGTTCTAGTTTCCTATTTTTTAGGACATTGCTCTTGTAATTGTCTCTTCCATCTCATATACTTTTAAAAAATACATATTATTGATACATTTTGTATTTATATAACCTCTGTTTCTCATTATAGCCTTCTCCTGCTAGACAGCCATCTCTCATGACAAAGAATTTAAAAAGAAAATTTCAGTAAAGCTCTTACCAACTTTTGAGGACCACTTAAAAAAATTCAGAGTGAGCATTAATACCTGGAAAATCAAGAAATGCTACAATTAAGACCTTTAATTATTATCATTATCATTATTATTATTATTATTGATTATTTAGACTTGAGAAAGGAGCAGAGAAAATATTAACAATGTATATTAAACTTAAATTATGTCTCACCTAATGTTTTTTTTTCAGAAAGCCAATTGTTAAATATTTATGAGCACACCGCTGAGTAAAACTAACCAACACAATGACAAAGTGTGATCTTATATGCAGTATCTCACATCCATTTCCTTCTCCTACCTTTGCAAAAATCAAAACAAAACAGAGAATGTGTATGGAAGGACCTTTTAATATCTTTTGGGGGTTTTGTGCTTAGTCCTTAAACTTGGATAGCTTTGAGTATCAATTATTTTGTTGTTATTTCTTAATCTCATTGTAATAATCATTGTGTACTTTGTTTTCTTGGTTCTGCAAATTTCACTTTGCATTAATTCGTATATCTCTACTCATGATTCTCTGTTTTCAACGCTATTGTTTCATTGCATTTATGTAATATAATTTGTTCAGCCATTTCTCAGGAGATAGGTATTTACTTTGTTTCAATTCTTTGCTATACTTTTTCAGGAATCATGAATAGTTTCAGCTTATCAGGCAAGTATAGGGAACTTTTGAGTTCAGCAGCTCCAAAGAGTGAGGAGTGTCAGTAGTCTGGCACAAGAGAAGCTCTGAAATAATATTTCAAAGATCTTTAATGTGGACTTTATTTTCACTTGCATATTCAGGGTCTGTGTGAGAAAGGACATAATTCTTTCTGAAGCCAAATATTATAGTGTGTATGTATATATACACATATATATATGTGTATATATATATATATATATGTATATGACAGGCGTATACTTAAAATAGCCTACCTGTCTATGGAATTATTTATGTGAGGCGTCCCTAGGAATCAGCTAGGGCACTGAGAGGTTAAGTGACTTATCCAGGGTAATACAGGTAGCCATTGGCAAAGATATGAATCTAGATTTTCTAAATGTACTATGTAATAATGTACATATAGTATCTCTAATATATTAGATATAATAAAAATGTGGTGTAAATATCACAAAAGTACAAACTCTCCAACATATAGACAGGGGCAAATAAATTCCTTAAAATGAAATTTTTCTTAATGGTTTATGAGATATATAGTTTCACCTATTATGAAATATATTGGATGTATTTTGAAATGGAGGTGCTTACCTTATCTACTGTCTCCATGAGAATTTCTTTTTTTTCTGATTTTTGACTCCTCAATTGTATTTTCTATAGATTTAAGGTGTCTAATAAACCCCATTCTTAAGTTAGCTCTGTCCTCCTGTAATTTTATTAATATTTGTTCATACATTCAACCTTTGAGCAAAAAGAAAAAAGAAAAAGAAAGCGAGTCATTGCTTGCAGCAAAAATTCAGTTGCTATCAATGTTTCCTGTAGGAAGGCCACTTGCTAACTCATTTCCTAGTAAGTACTTCAAAAGTCTGACTCCTAAAAATGAAAGAGAATCGGAAAGCCTGGAGGTAGAACCAATGACCTCTTCCTCTTCCATCCCCTTTGTCCAGAGAATTGGACATAATAGATACCTTGTGAGGGGAAACCTGCCTGGGCTGTGAGAAGGTATATGGTTTAAAGAATCATTTCTTTACATGATTTATGAGTTTCAGTACCTGCAAAGAATGGCAAAGACTAATGAAAACAGACTTTTTTTTTTACTATTGCCAGAGACAGTTAAAACATATAATACATACCAAAAATCTATTTCAAATGATTCCTGGAATAAAATGGAACCAATTCATTACTAGACTTTTACAGTGTTAGATAGTCTAGAATTAAATTGATAGAAAAACATACACGTATTTACACACGCATACACACAACATGTAAGCTACTGATGGAATTTATCTTAATGAGGGAGGCGGGGAATTAAATGAGGAAAAAGGATGGGTGGTCCTAATTAGTTAAGTTTGTCCTGAGGAAAACTCCATTTCCAGGGCTTATTTTATGAGCATCCCAAGGGATTCTCTATCCTGATTTGTCTTACTTTTTGAAAGGAAATTTCTGAATTACCACGATTTACAATGTTGTGTTGTTATTGTTCAGTCATTCAGATTAAATATCATATAAATAGGACATTTCCTGAACTCTTCTCTTAGGGAAAGGAGGTACATGGGGCAGAAAAATATCAGGGACCTAAAGTATGCCAAATGTGTGACTGTGAGTTCTGACTTGATGACACCTAAATTTTCTATTGCAAGAGAGATTTTTAAGAGAGCTGTCCCTGGAGCTTTTGGGAGATGGCTTCCTGCCTTATCTCTGAAGTGCTTGGGCCCAACTGGGTCTAGCAATCCTGAATCCCATGGCTTCAAGAAAGTCACTTTGCAGTGTTCTGGGCAGATCCAGTGAAGTACTCCCTATCTCAACTAGGCAAGGTTTGAGTCTTACGTATATCCATTGCAGATTTCCCAAGCCAGACATGGAGAGATAAATATCAGGGTATGGTGGGAAGAGGGGAAACATTCAAATCAGCTGTAAAGGAAACTGAGTCTGAGGCCTGGCTAGTCCCAAAACGGCCCTACCATAGTTCTGGTCTAGAAGAGAAAGCAGCATCAGAGCATTGAAGGCAAAATATAATAGGGCAAATGCCCCTCCAGTGGTCAGTCCTCCATGTGCTTCAGCACAGCCCGTGGTAAACAGTCATCCTCCAGCAGCCAGACTTTCATGTATTTCAGTGTAGCCCCAGAGAAATGCAGATACACCCCACTGGACCTCAGCACACACCAGATACCACCACTAGGACCCCACCTCAGTGCCAAGTAAGCTGCCAGGCCTCTACAGCCTCCAGCAGCTCCAGCCAGTCCCCCACTTCAACTCCTTGGCACAGAAATGAGGCTCCCCCAGGGGTCTCAGGGCAGTATCAGTGCAGCAGCAATTAAACAGCCAGGGGCTGCAGCTGCTGGCACAAGGAGCCTGAGACAGTGCCTCTTCCACCTCTGATGCAGAGCTCAAATTTAAAAGAAAGGAAAAAAAATCTCTACCACCCCCCCCCAAAAAGGATGAGTAAAAAACAACAAAAATGAATCTGACTATAGAAAGTTATTATGGTAACAGAGAAGACCAAGACACAAATTCAGAAGACAATAGCAATAGCAAAAAGCTTATGGGAAAAACCCCAAAGAAAAATGGGAAATGGTCACAAGGCCAGAAAGAACTCATGGAAGAGCTCAAAAAGGAACTTAAAATCATATAAGAGAGGTAGAAGAAAAAAGGGAGAAAGAATTGAAAGTGATGCAAGAGAATTATGTAAAAAGAGTCAACGGTCTGGAAAACTGCTTGTAGAATTGGTCAAATGGAAAAGGAGATACAAAAATCCACTGAAGAACACAACCCCTTAACCAGTACAATTGACTGAATAAAAAAGAAAGCACAAAAGCTAATTGAGGAAAACAGCGCCTTAAAATTTAGAATTGGGCAAGGGGAAGCTAATGACTCTATAAGACATCAAGAACCAAACAAATTCAAAAGAATGAAAAATGGAAGAAAATGTAAAATGTCTCATGGGAAAAACAATGGACTTGGAAAATAGATCCAGGAGAGACGAAATCAGAATCATTGGACTACCTGAATGCAATAATCAAAAGCAGGCTTGGACGGTATCTTTCAAGAAAACCGCCATGATGTCCTGGAACCGGAGGTCAAAATAGGAATTGAAAGAATCCACCAATAACCTCAGGAAAGAAATCCTCAAATAAAAACTTCAAGGAACATTATAGCCAAAGTTCAAAACAATCAGAAAAAGGAAAAAAATACTACAAGTAGTCAGAAAGAAACAATTCAAATACTGGGGAGTCACAATCAGGATTGCATAGGACTTAGCAGCTTCAATATTCAAGAATCAGAGGTCATGGAACATGATATTCCGGAAGGGAAAGGAGTTAGGATCACAACCAAGAATCACTTACCCAGCAAAATTTAGTATAATACATCAAGTTAAAAATGGTCATTCAATGAAATAAAAGGATTTCACACTTTCACAAGGAGAAAATTTGAACTAAACCAAAATTTGATATCCAAGATCAAGACCTAAAAGGAGCATAAACAGGAAAAAAAGGCGAGGGGAGAAAACAGAGGGGATTCAACAAAGCTAAATTATTTACATTCCTACATGGGAATACGATATTTGTAATTCTTAAAAATTTTATCATTAATAGCACAGCTAGAAGGAATACACATAAACAGAGGGTATGGGTATAAGGTGAATAACATAAAAACAAGGGTCGAGAAAGAGCAGTACAATGTGCACAGAAGGAAGGGAGAAGTAGAACAGAGTAAATTATTTCACATGAAGAGGTGTGAAAATTCTATTACAGTGGAGGGGAAAAATGAGAGGACAGGCAATGAGCATATCTTGAATCTTTGTATTGTCAGTATTTGGCTGAAAGAAGGAATCATATACACTATCAGTTGAATGTAGAAATCTTTCTTACCCAACAAAGAAGAAAAAGTGGTGGACATCAAGTAAAGAGGGAGAGGGGTGAGAACTGACAGAAGGGAAAGTAGATCGGGGAGGTGGTAGACAGAAAGAAGCCACTGGTGAGGAGGGAAAGGTGAAAGGAGAGAGAGAATAGCCAGGAGGAAGAATAGGATGGATGGAAATACATAGGCAGTAATCATAACTGAAATGTGAATGGGATTTTCTCCCCCATAATATGGAAATGGATAGCAGAGTAGATCAAAAACCAGAAGCCTACAATAAGTGGTTTACAGGAAACTAACTTGAAGCAAAGACACACACACATAAAGTAAAGGTAAGGAGCTGGAGTGGAATCTGTTATGCTTCAGCTGAAGTAAAAAAAAAAAAACAAGGGTAGCAATCCTGATCTTAGACAAAAAAACAAAAATAGATCTAGTTAGAAGACATAAGGAATGAAACTACATCTTGCTAAAAGGTACCACAGGCAATGAAGCAATATCATTACTAAATATATGCACCACATAGTATAGCATCCAGATTCTGAAAGGAAAAGTTAAGTGAGTTACAGGAAGAAACAGACAACAAAACTATACTAGTGGAGGACTTCAACTGTCCCCTCTCAGAACTTAATAAATCCAACCAAAAGATAAACAAGAAAGAAACTAAGGAGATAAATAGGATATTAGAAAAGTTAGACATGACAGACCTTTGATGCGATTTAGACATAAAGGGTGACACCATAAGCAAATTAGAAGAGCAAAGAATAGTCTTCTTGTCAGATCTATGGGGAGGGGAAGAATTCATGACCAAACAAGAGATAGAGAGTATTACAAAATGTAAAACAGATAATTTTGATTATATTAAATTAAAAAGCTTTTGTACAAACAAAACCAATGTAACCAAGATTAAAAGGAAAGCAGAAATATGGGAAATAGTCTTTACAGTGAGTGACTCTAATAAAGGCCTCATTTCTCAAATATATGGAGAACTAAGTCAAATTTACAAGAATGTAAGCTATTCCCCAATTGATAATTGGTCAAAGGATATGAATAGGCAGTTTTCAATAAAGAAATCAAAGCTATCTATAGACATATGAAGAAGTGCTCTAAATCATTGTAGTAGGAAGGCCGA
>JAQQSZ010008528.1:0-13014 GCA_028646595.1 Phalanger gymnotis | reverse complement strand
AAAAGACAAATCCTGTGTAACAAATAAGATAGTCAAACAAAACAAACTATTAGTCATAAGGAAGGAGGCACAGATAGGAATGACTTTGGAAATCCTAGAATCCCAACACTGGGAGAATTTTATGTATTCCAGGGTGCTGGGAAGCCCTGATAAATGCAAGAGGCTTTCCACTAACATCACCCTCACTGGTTTTGCTAGGAGGTCTCCAGGGCTGGCTTCATGCAGGGCCAGCTTCACAAAGGGCCGAATGCTGTAGTCCAAGCTGGAGGCGTCATCGCCATGGGTCATTGGCCAGATGTGCTTCAGAAAGAATGAGCGCTGACCTCTTTGCTGAGCACAGATGGCGCCAGGCTTGTCAGCCACTGATGCCAGGAGGGGAGTCCAAAGCCAGCTGCACAGCTCCAGACACCTGATGACAGGGAGCCCCATGACACTGGGCAGAGCAGCCTCCTTCATGGGAGAGATTAGAATAGGACCGTGAGATTGGAACCTTGCTCTTTTGTCTTAGGGTTCAGGGATGCCTCAGAGAAGATGTTGTCCAACTTCCTGCAGATCAGGGATGGCCTCACCCCAAATGTTCGGCCAAGCAGACACTGAACAGATCCAGGGATGGGAAAGCCATGACCACAGCAGGCAGTCCTTTCAATGTTCAGACAACTAGGAGTAAGGAAGTTGATACTGAGCCAAAAAGATGGATCCCTGCACCTCCAACTCATTGCACCTAATTCTGTCTGCTTTAGTCACCCCTTTAGATATTTAAAACAAGAAGATACTCCCCAACTTCAACCCCACAGTCCCCACCACATTATTCTTTCTTCTATGGGTGTTTCTTTATCAGGTTCTTGTGTTAGTCAGTTAATAAAATTTTATTAAGCATATACTATGTGCCAGGGACTATGCTGAGCACTGAAGTCACAAAAAAGGCAAAGGCAAAAGACAGCGCCTACTCTCAATCAAATGAGGAAGTCACAATCTAATCATATGATGTAGCTTCAAGCCCCCTCACCATCCTGGTCCTGATCTCCATTTTGCCAATGTCCTTCCTAAAATGAAGTAGTGTGGTAGGATGAGAAGAACACTGGATCTGGAGACTATCTTCTTCCCACCTGAGAGAAGAACTCCTATGAAGGAGCTTGACAGGGGAAAAATTTGTCAGGTCTGGCATGAAAACCCAGTTACAGGGGTTAGGGAAGAATGTTGGTGGGGGCTCAGAGCATCTTAATCATCCCTCCAGAGATACTAGGAGGGAATCAAGTTATGATTCTAAGAATTCTGAAGTGCCAGTAAGGGTGGGAAAGAGGCAATGGGAGTGGAGGAGAGATGAAACTAAGGCTGAGCACAGAAGTCAAATTAAGTCCAAAGTCGGAAGCAATAAAGTTCTACTGAGAAGAGCAATTCCGATACACAGGTCTACTGCTGCAGTAGGAAGGGTGCCGTGTTTAAAGACAAAGGACTTGGATTTGGTTTCTGGTTCTATTTACCTTAGTATTGCGGAGTAAGTCACTTACCCTGTTTCCTTATCTGTAAAATGAGGGGATCAGATTTCACCCTCTCCCCATGGGAACATAGACTTAAATCTGCAATGGGGCCTTTGAGGTCCTCATTTTATAGACACAGAGAGAAGTGACTTGCCCAGGGTCATGTGAGTAGTAGGTATCTGTGGTAACATTTGAACTTGGAGTCTTCTTGACTCCAAGTCCCATCTTTGTACTATCCCACTCTGCCAGTCAAATCCTGTATGATCCCAGAGATTGTTAGAAAATTGCTTTGCTCAGTGACAAGCCTTGGGTTCATGTACCACTTACTCAGTTTTATCTTTTAAAGATGAAAGAAGTGGAGTGGTAACAATCATTCTGTCATTTCCTCTCTAGAGCCTCTCCTCCTACACATCACAATGGCCTCCTTATCAAAGTCCATCTGATTCTTTCTCTTTTTTCAGACTCCTGCAACTCCAGGTGATGCCTTTATCCCGTCTTCATCTCAGACACTCCCCTCTAGTGCCGAAATGTTTGGTTCTGTACCTTTCAGCACTACTGCTGTACCCTCAGGTAAGCAAGAACTCTTTAGATTGGTTCAGCCTGAGATAGGCCTTCACCCAGGCCAGGTCCTCTAGAGCAGAGATAGGAAACACACCACCCACCTACATGCATCCCCCAGTACTAACAAGCATAGCCAGAATGAGATTAAAATACAATTGGGGAATATTTAACAAAATAAATAAAGCTACGTTAAGACATATATTACATTGTAAAATGAAGTCATTAGACAGCCCACAATATATAGCCTTGTTTATGGGTTTGTTGTTGTTCGGTCATTCAGTCATGCCCTACTCTTCATGACCCTGTGAACCATAGTGTCCATGGGGTTTTCTTGACAAGGATACTGGAATAGTTTGCCATTTCTTTCTCTAGATATATGAATTAGTGGCCCCTATTTCCATTTGAGTTTGACATCACTGATCTAGAGGACCCACCTCTTACTATCTTAGGAGGTCACTGACAAGTTGGAGAGGATGGGGGAAAGTGAAGGGGATTGACTGTCATTTCTTTCATCTGTAAAATGACTGATTTGGACTAGAGCATCTCTAAGGGCCATTCCAGCTTTGGCATTCTCTGTTCTAACATTAGATGTCTTAATGTTCTCAAGAGCTCTTGAAAGTTTAGGGAGGAACATGAGATACTGGGAATAGGATTTATTGCCCCTGGAGTCAGAAAACATGGGGTCAAACCCTCCACCTGCCACTGCATCCTTAACTTTGGAAAAGTCATTTCAGTTTATTGGGTCTCAGTTTCCTCATTTGTAAAATGAGAAATACATAGCTTCTAAGGTCCCTTCTAGCTTTTGATGTAGAATCCCATATTCAAAAGTCCCTGATGGCTATAATTATTCTGTTTTAAGGCCCCTTCAAGCTCTGTTTAATATTCTATGTTCTAAAAATCCTCCCCAAGGGTCCTCTCAGTTTTGGGATTCTATGTTCTAAGATTCCTCTCAGCTTTTGAATTCTCTGCTCTACGGCCCCTCCCAGCCCTGATGGTCTCAATTCTGAAGCCTCTCCCAACCCTGACATTCTATGCTCCAAGTCCCCTCCAGCTCTCACATCCTCTGATTTATTTTCTCATATTTGGTGACTCTCAGACTCTTTTTAGTTTCTTTTATGCTTCTCTGAGGGGCTCTGAGTCATCTTCCTTGATTGCCAGTTACACTGGTAACCTTGCATTTGCATTACAATGAAGCAAAGAATATTCAAAAGGGAAAGTCCTTTGAAGAAAAGGCTGAGCCTGGAAGTGACCCTAGACTATAGCTGTGACTGCTTTCTACCCTCCTAGAAATCAAGAAAGATAGCCCCAAAGCATTCATTTACATATTCATTCACCCTTTACTGCCATGGTGAGGGAGATGCACAGCAGAGTACTATACATACATTGCTTGGGTAACTGTGGGCTAGTCACATCCTTTTTCTGGTCCTCATGTATCAAATGGAGTTGTACCACATTACATATAAAGTCGAGAGAGAGAGAGAGAGAGAGAGAGAGAGAGAGAGAGAGAGAGAGAGAGAGAGAGAAAAGAGAAGGGAGAAAGAGAGAAAGAGAGAAAGGAATGAATGAAGGGAGAGAGAGGGGGAAAGGGGGAAAGGAATGAAAGAAGGAAGAGAGAAAGGAAGGAAGGAAGAAAAACAAAAGAGAGAAGAAGGAAGGAAAGGAAGAAAGAAAAAAAAGAAAGAGAAAAACAATTTAGTAAAACAACTCAACAACTTCATTTGAGTCTGACAGTATATGCAGTTATGCACATTCCTATGCCCTCACCTCTGCAAAGAATGGGAGGGCATTTTGTCCTCCATTCAAGGGGCCAAGATGTGTCGTTTATAATTACACAAAGTCCAGATTCTGTTTTTAGTTCTTTCCATTTACGGTATTGTCACCTCTGGGTATATTGTCGTCCTGTTCTGCCTATTCTACTTGCCATCTGGTCACATAAGTCTTCCTATGCTCTGAATTTTTCAAATTCCTCATTTATTAAGTGTCACGCTATCCCATCACATTCACGTCCCAAATTTTGTTCAGCCATTCCTCAATCAATGAGCAGCACTTTTGTTTCCAGTTCTTTGCTATGACCAAAACAATAAATGTTACTGGGACTATTTTGCTGTATATGTATCCTAACCTCCTTGGAGTAGATGCCTAGGAGAAGTGCTGGTCTTTTATAAGTCCCCAGTGCTACAAAAACAGTCTCATCTATTGAATAGTCTTCCTTTTCCTTCTCAAAAGAAGCATTTACTTTCAGCCAACTCCCCAAATCAATACAGTCGCTCAATTGATATATTCTTTTCCTTAAATATAAAATCACTTCCAGTCCTGTGGAGACTATACTAAAGAGGACCGTGCTTTTCTCCTCCTCTTCTTTCCTCCTTCCTATTGATTTTTGCATTAAAAGCAATTTTATTCCTATCTTTGGTTTTTATATCACCTTAATTTCCCAATATGTTCCTCGTTTTTCTGTCTCTAAGAGAGCCATCTTTTATAATAAAGAATAAAAAGGGGTGATAAAAGTTCAGCAAAATGAACCAGCACCTCACCCGAGTGAGCTAGGTGAGTTCTCAGTGTCTATAGTCCCTATGTATTCTTATGTCACCTTTTTGGGGCCAATTTGTTTATTATAATCTCAAAGCATTCGCTTTCATGTTTGCTGTTTCTGTTACATTGTTGCTTTCACTGTGTATGTTATTTTCCTAGTTCTACTTACTTGACTTGGCATCAGTTCATACAAATCTTCCAATATTTCTCTGAATATTTCTTATTCACTGTTTCCCAGTCGATGAACATCTATATCCCACCCCCGTACTTTGCTACTCTCCCCAGAATTTTTCATCTATCACTGAATGTAGTTCTAGAAAACAAACTTCACAGGAGCACTTCAGCTAATTATCTCCTTTTGCTTCCTGACCTAGAAGACTTTTGATTGATCAGAGCTCAGTTGTCTAAACAGATGCCATTCAGTGTTACCTCTCCCCAGCGAACACTCCTAAGTAAGCTGTTAATACGCTGCTAAATAGTTCCAAGGCAAGTCCATACCGGTTTCAGCCTTATCACATGATTTTTCAGGATCCAAGTTTAGATTTCCCACCAGGCTAGATAGAAATGTAGCTCTAAGGCCAGAGTTCCTGTGTGGTATTCTAACATTAGGACCTTCCCTGAGAGAAAATGAGGGTGAGAGACCTTCAAATGCAAAAACACACAAATGCATTTCCCTGTGATTCCCAACTGTGATTCCAAGCTTCTGTCCCCCTCCCCCCTCCCCAAATACTGTGCTCTCAACAGATGGCACAGAGCCAGGGAGACATGCTAATAGCGCTCCAGAAAAATGTGCTCAACCCATCTGTCAGCCCTGGTTGAAGAAGAAGAGGAAGAAAAGAAAGAAAGAAAAAAATAAAACATACTCTCATAAAATCAGCAACTCTTGCACTGTGGATCATTCTTGGAGTTCAAATGCTTGCTTGGAAATTCTCAAGCTATTGCTCAGTTCCTGCTGGTAAAAGCCTTTTGTCCATGTACTGACTGCTCATTCCTTGGTACGGCACAAGGATTGCTGGCCTCAGAAAAGAAGATCGGAGTTTGAGCCTTAACCGCACCCCCTGTCAGCTGGGGAGTGGAGATCAAGGCAGGCCACCTTTTGGGGTCTCCCTTTCCTCATATATAAAATAGTAATATCTGAACTTCTTCTCCCTACCTCCCAGAGTTGCTGGGAGAATAAGATAGCCTTAGAGATTAGATTTTTTATTTCATTGACATAAGGAATTCCTGGGTGATGAACTTCCTCTTCCAATGCCAATGGGCATCTTAATTAATTAAATTACAGTGTTAGAGCTGATTAGAGCATCAGAAGGACGATCGAGCCTCATTGCCCAGGGTTACACAATTTCATATCATTATTGTTATTGTTGTTGTTGTGGTAGGTTACTAGAATGATTTATTGTTGTATATGTGCTCTGACTAACCCAACTCCCCTCCCAACATTATTCTCCTAGGTTACGTTGCCATGGGTGCTGTCCTCCCCTCATTCTGGGGACAGCAGCCCCTTGTTCAACAGCAGATCGCCATGGGTGCTCCGCCGCCAGTGGCTCAGGTGATGCCAGGGGGTCAGCCAATAGCATGGGGCCAACCAGGCATCTTCCCTGCCCCCCAGCAGCCATGGCCATCTGTAGCTGGTCAGTTCCCGCCCACCGCCTTCATGCCAACACAAACTGTGATGCCTTTACCGGCTGCCATGTTTCAAGGTGCCCTCGCTCCCCTCGCCACTATCCCCACCACCAGCGATTCCACCCGATCGAGTCCCCAGACAGACAGGCCCCGGCAGAAAATGGGTAAAGAAATGTTTAAAGATTTCCAGATGGTCCCGCCTCCCCCGGTACCCTCCAGGAAACCCGACCAGCCTTCCCTCAGTTGTACCTCAGAGGCCTTCTCCAGTTACTTCAACAAAGTCGGGGTGGCACAGGATACAGATGACTGTGATGACTTTGACATCTCACAATTGAACTTGACCCCTGTGACTTCAACAACGCCATCGACCAACTCACGTAAGTAGTCCCTCACCATCTTGTATCTCTGGGAAAGGCACACGTCTCTAGAAGCAAACCAGAATCCAGCTAGCCATAGAACATCACCAGATCTCAATGTCCTTTGCTTGATTAACTGATTGAAGACAACTCTCTCTTACTTTGCAGCCTATCAAGCCTATAAAGTATAGCATACATTTTAAAGAGACTACTGTGTGCAAAGATACACAGTGTAAATAGAATTCCATGAGATTGCAAAAAAGGCGTGGCAGGGGGTGGGGGTGGGTTGGATATAGCCCCTGTGCTCAAGTAGCTAACGTAATGAGAGACAACATGGAAACAACTATGTGTGTATATATAAGATGTACACAGTTCAAATTATAGAGAAAAAGCACTAGCAATTGAGGGATGGGGGTGGAGTCCTGAGGAAGGTCTCTTGCAGAAGATGAAATTCAAACTGAGTCTTGAAGGAAGCCAGGAAAGCCAGGAGATGAGGGAAGGAGGGAGAGTGTTCCAGGCATGGGGGGCAGCCAGAGAAAATGCCTGGAGTCAGGAGTGTCTCTTGTGTGCTTCAGCAAACAGACCAGTGTCACTGGATCAAAGAAGATGGGGGAGAGGGAGGGCGTGGGGGAAGGGTAGGAGGTGGAGGGCCAGAGACTGAGGGGTAAGAAGACTGGAAAGGTAGGGGGAAGCTCGGTTAGGAGGGCCTTTCAGAGCGAAACTGAGGGTTTTATTTTTGATCATGGAGGTAAGAACAAGTCGCCGCAATTTATTAAGACTATTAAGTCGAAGACCTGTGCGCACATAGCAAAAGCACTGGAGAATGGATTGGAGTTGGGAGATACCCGGAATGGAGAGAGCAGTTAGGAGGCTATTGTGACAGGTTACCAGGTCCCATACCAGGTGGTGGCTGCATAAGGAGGAAGAAAGGGATCAGTCAGGCAACCAAGCAATAAACATTTATCAAGCACCTACTGTGTGCCAGGCACTACGCTAAGAAACGGATGTATAAATGTCTGAGTGCGTGGGACGTGTCGCATAAGCTGAGGACAGCACAAAGATAGTCTGGGTGACTGGTGGGGCCCATGGCCAGGAGAGGAAAGTTGAGGGAAAGGGAAGGTTTGGGGCTAAGCAGGAAGGACTGCTTCTTTTTACAAATAAGGAAAGTGAGGGCCAAAGAAGAGAAAAGATTTGCCCAGGAGTTGACAGGCAGGGTCAGAGGTCAAATTCGAACCCAGATTCTCAGACTGCAGAGCCAATGGTCTTTGTAATGAATCTTCCTGCTCCCTGTTGCTTCTAGGGCTAGATTTGAAGTCGGGAAAATTTAGGCAGTGTGGAAGGTGGGATTACAAAGACAAACAGTCCCTACCCTTGCCCCAGACAGGGGAAACAACATGGTCCTATGTAAATTTATGCAAAATACAAACAAAACTAATCAAATTTAAGGGCAGCTAGGTGGCACCATAATGCATAGTGTGCTGGGCCTGGAATCCAGAAAACTCATCTTCCTGAGTTCAAATCCAGCCTCAGACACTTACTATGTGACCCTGAGCAAGTCGCTTAACCCTGTTTGCCTCAGTTTCCTCATCTGTAAAATGAGCTGGAGAAGGAAATGACAAACCACTCTAGTATCATTGCCAAGAAAACTCCAAATGGAGTCACAAAGAGTCAGAAAGAACTGAAAGAGAACTGAACAGTAACAATCAAATTTACCTTGGGGATGGGGGCCCTAACACCTGAGGGCATTAGGAAAGGCCTCGTGTAGAAGGTATCACTTGAGCTGAAGCTTAAAGGGATCGAGGGATCCTAAAAGGGGAAGTTAAGGAGGAAAAGCATGCTGGGCATGGGGAACTGCAAGTGCAAAGGATCAGAGATGGGAGATGGGAGATGAGAGATGGATGTGTGTGCAATAGTGAGGAGGCCAGTATTACTGGAATATAGAGTGCATGGAGGAGAATAATGGTCAAGAAACTAGAAAGGTAGGAAGTGGAGTGCAGTTTGTGAAGCATAGATCACAAGGCCTATTCTACCAATAAAGGAACTGAAGCACCCGAAAGGTTAAGCGTCATTAAACTCATAACCATCAGATCTAAGATTCAAACCCAAGTCTCCCACTTCCAAGTCCACTGTTCTTTCTTCTATTCCATGCTCCCTCTTATTCATACACAACAACACTACAGGATATAAACTCCCAGAGAGCAGAACGTATCTCACTTGCCTAGCAGATCGTCGAAATTTCATGAACGCATATGAATTAATTGTTTGAAAGTTAATTAGAAAAGAGAAGATGAATGAGACTGTGTGGTTGAATTTTGAGGACCTAGGTTCAAAAACTGACTTTTTCATTTAGTAATGACCTTGAATCACTGGTACCCTTGAGACCTCAGGATCTTTATCTATAAAATGAGTAAGTTGGACTAGAGAGGCTCCGAAGTGCCCTCTGGTTCTCAGTCTGGGATCCTGGGCTCCTGCTTGTGGGACTTTGGGGCCAGTCACCTCTACTTCTGCTTTCTAGGCCTTAGTTTCCTCACCTGTAAAAGGTTGAGGTTGAACTAAATGGCCTCTGAAGTCCCTGGCTATCTATTACTCTATGAGGATATAAAGTGGTATGGGAGCTCTTAGGAAGGAGAGCTGAACTGGGACTGGGGGATGGGGGGAGGCCTGACCCATGGAGTGAGTCCTGTCTCTGAAGACCCTCTGAAATCCTGCTGCTTCTTAGCTGGGCGACCTTGGGCAAGTCCATTCATTTCCCTGGCCTGTTTCCTCCTTTGTCAGATGACTGGGCTGGGCTAGATGACATTTGAGCTCCCTTTCCAGCTTTAAGTTTGTCTCCTTGGTTCTGTGAATGATGGAAGGCTGCATAGTGTAAGTGGCTTTGAAATTGCAAATGACCCTGCCAGCCTCCTACTCAGGGCTGCAATGAGGACCAGAGGTGGGGGGGGTGGGGAAGGGTTAGGGGAAGAAGAGGAGGCAGGGGGAGGGTCATGTACCAAACAAAGAGAACTGAGGGGAATGAGGGTCTGTCTCTCTTTTTCTCTTTCTCTCTTTGTATCCTTCTCTCACTCTCTTCCCATCTCTCTATCTCTTTGGATGTCTCTGCTTTTTTATCTCTCTGTTTCTATCTCTGTCTTTGTTATTCTCTGTCTCTATCTCTTTCTCTGTTTTTCCCTCTCTCTCTCTGTTTCTCTGTCTCTCTCTCCCTTCTCCATCACTCTCACTCTCTCTTCCCATCTCTTTCTTTGTATCTCTTTCTGCTTCTGTCTCTGTTTGTATCTCTATCTCTGTTTCTCATTGCCTTTGTTGTTCTCTGTCTCTATCTCTTTCTCTGTTTCTCTGTCTCAATCCAACTCTCAATTTGTCTCCCTCTCAATCTCTCTGTCTCTGTGTGTCTCTGTCTCTCTGTATCTCTGTCTCTCTCTTTGTGTCTCTCTGTCTCTCTCTCTCTCTGTCTCTCTCTCTCTTTCTCTCTCTCTCCCTCTCGGTCTCCCTCCCCTCCTCCATTTCTCTGTCGTTTGTCTGCCTCTCATAGACATCTGCTCTTCAACATGGCATTTAAGTAAATTTCCAAACTACCTAGAAAGAGTGACTTAGTGCAATAGTGAACATTCATCTCCAAGTTATATTGAGAGGAGAAGAAGATGTATCTGAATATGATACAATGTGACAGAGTACTTTAAAACAATTAAAAAATAATTTTATTTGAATTTATTTATGACCTTCATCATAAAACAATCACCTTATTTTCCAGAGAAACCAGAAAAGTCAGAATGGATCACCTCGTAGAGCCGCGTATCAGTAAGGGTAGTCAGCATCCATGTGGTGCTTTGAAGTTTGTCGAGCACTGTCCGTCCACGATCCCACTTGACCCTCCCGACAGGCAGGAGTCCTTATCTTTCCCATTTTACAGTTGAGGAAACAGAAGCTGAAGGAATTTGAATGATTATCCAAGGTCATGCAGCTAGTCAGTATCTTAGGCCACATTCGAACTCTGCTCTTCCTGACTCCAGGTCCAGTGCTCTTAGCTTCCTAACTTAAAATTATGAATTTTCCGGGTACTTTGCATACATGATTTCATGTGATTCTCACAGGAACCCTATGAGGTACATATTTTACCTGTTTTGCAGATCAGGAAACTGAGGCCCAGAGCAATTGACTGGTTTTTGTAATCATAGATTTCGAGCTGGAAGGGGTCCTATAGGTATGAGGAGACTGAGGCAGGTGATGGTTAAGTGATTTGCTGAGTCACACGGCTATTAAGCTCATAGGTGGGATTTGAACCCAGGCCCCAAGTTCAACATTATGGGCTCCACCACCAGTACCTCACCTTGTGACATCTTACATATAATCAGTCTATCCACAAGTATTTATTAAGAGCCACTGTGTGCCAGGCTCTGTACCTAGTAGGCACTGGGAATGTAAATTCAAAATATTCCACAGTCCCTACTCTTGTGTTCTAATTGGGGAGGTAGCATGGAGTCAATAAAAAGAGATAAATACAGAAATAAGAAGACGGCAGATCCTCCCAGGGCAGGAGTCAGAAGGGCCTCCTTCAAGTCCCAGCTTTGGTGCTTACTCTCCACATGGCCCTGGAAAGGTTCATAGGATCACAATGAAAAGGTCTTCGGGCTAAAGAGTCCAGTCGCCTTGTTCGACAGATGAGGAAACCTAGGCCCACGGTGGTCACCTTGACCCAGATCTGGAAGGAACCTCAGAGATCATCTAGTTCAAGTTCCTCTGAGGCCCAGAGAGGGCTGGAGTGACCGCCCCAGAGTCACACCTCTGGTAACTGCCAGAGGCAATGTGTACCCAGCTCTTCTGACTCCCTATTCTGCAGGCTTCTCACAATACTGTGATGCCTCTGAGCACAGACTAGGCAGTTTATTTCTTCACTCTTTTGAGCCCCAATGTCTCCATTTATAAAGCGAGAACGGGGAGACCCACCCTCCCTCCCTCATGGGCCCTTGTGAAGAACGTGCCTTGCAAAGTGCTAAGTTAAAGTGAGCCGCTGTTATCCTGAAGTCATGGAATCCATTCCTCAGCATCTGTCTAGTGCTTGGCTCCCATGCTGGCTGCCAATTGGAAAGTGATGAATGAAGAGGAGAGCTTCAGAGTGTGTACTTGTTTCAGTCCAAAGATGGGGGGAGGGGCAGGAGGCAGCAAATACTCTTCAGCATTATAGCTTTGCCATCTGTAGAGCCGGGAGCCATCTGGGGGTATATGGTTAGACCCAAAAGACTCTTTTTTTCCCCTTTTTTTGAAAATCCATTGTGTCCCTTAAAATCTAGTTCAAATTTCTACCTGGAGTAAGAGCCTCCAATCTCTCACTCTCTGTAGGCTGTCCTTTGGACAACTGGCCAAGCAGTCAACAGGGTACAATAGATAGAGCCACCGAGGCAGTCGGCAAGCATTAATCAAGTGCTTACCATTGGGCAGCCACTATACTAAACTCTAGACCCATAAGCAAAAATTATATGTGACAGTAGAAAGAGCACTGGGCAGAGAAGAGGGCTCGGACCCTAGCAGATCTAGTTTCTTTATTTTTAGCATTCTTTTCTTTTTTAAAATTGAGTTCCAAATTCTCTACTTCCTTCCCACCCTTCCCCTACCCACTGAGAAGGCAAGCAAGATTATATCAATTATGCATGTGAAATCATACAAAACATTTTCATATTAGCCATATCGCAAGAAAGAAGCAAAAAACATAAAGTGAGAAAATTCTGCTTGAGTTCATATGTTCTCTCTCGCGAGGAGGATAGCATTTTCATCGCAAGTGGTTTGGAATTGTCTTGGATCACCGTCTTGATCAGAATAGCCGAGTCTTTCCCGGTTGATCATCATATCGGTGCTGCCATTACTGCACACAATGATCATCCGGTTCTTCTCACTTTGTTTTGCCTCACAGTTTATATAAGTCTTGCCATGGTTTTTTGTTTGCATGTTTGTTTTCTGAAACCACCTCTTTCTTACTATTTCCAGAAGGACAATAGTATTCCATCACAATCATATACCACAATGTGTTCAGGCATTCTCCAATTAATGGGCATCGCCTCAGTTTATAATTTTTTGCCACTACAAAAAGAGCTGCTATAAATATTTGTGTACATATAGGTCCTTTGCTTTTTTTCTTTGATCTCTTTGGGGTACAGACCTAGTGGTGGTATTGCTGGGTCAAAGGATGTGCCCAGTTTTAGATCCTTTTGCACATAGTTCCAAATTGTTTTCCAGAATCATTAGACCAGTTCACAACTCCACCAATAGATTATCAATGTAAGTATTTCACCCTTCTACCCTCCTGATGGGTGTGAGATGGCACCTCAGAATTGTTTTAATTTGCATTGTTCTAATCAACAGTGACTTAGAACATTTTATATGACTGCAAATAGCTTTGATTTCTTCTTTTGAAAACTGCCTGTTCATATGCACTAGCCATTTATGAATTGGGGAATGGCTCTTATTTTTTTTTT
>JAQQSZ010008527.1:0-13014 GCA_028646595.1 Phalanger gymnotis | reverse complement strand
GGGTGGGGCCCTGCTTCCCTCTGCCACTTTGTGGGTTCTGCAGCTCTAGAATTGGTTCAGAGCCATTTTTTTATAGGTTTTTGGAGGGATTTGGTGGGGAGCTCACGCCAGTTACTGCTTTCTGGTCACCATCTTGGCTCCGCCCCCAATATGGTGGATTTTTAATGAACTTTGTTTTTCTTTGTCCCAGAAAAGGCTTGAGTGGAATTCATCAGGGCAGGACCCTCATATCACTATTTCCTGGTCCCAGGGACCCCCTTTACCCTCACTCTAGGTTTTTCTTGATGTCTCTGACTTCTGAGAAATCCTACCACATTCTCCACCCATTTCTTTCCATACTAGTTTATTTGATCTAAGTAGATTCGCTAACTGGTGAGGCCTGCTTAACCTTTAGTTCAGACTTGGCTCTGTCCCTGTTTTATTTTAGTACCTGGACTTACCTCCTCCAATAGACCTTCTTTGATTGCTGCTGGCCATATTACTCCATGACAGACACTGTCATGTCTTTGAGGCTACCTTCCTTTGACTGTTCACCCTAAATGGCAACTACTAACTAACCTCTTCTTCCTCTTACAAAGCCTAAGCTATTTCCTGGGCTTTGAATTAAAGCCTTGTTATGATTCATAGGATTATAGATTCAGAACTTGGAGTGACCATAGGTGCCATCAAGTCAAATCCTCTCATTTTTCAGATTAGGAAAGTGAAGCTTCTGGCACCTGCCTTATCCTCTTCTATAAGATATCAGTAAATTAGCTCCAATCCCCTAAAGCCATAGATAAAAAGTGATTGGTTCAAGGTCATACTACAACTAATTATCTCAGGGAGTAGTTGAAATTTTCCTGATTTTCCTGAGCCCAAGATTTGCACTATTGAAGGCAGCTAGGTGGGATAATGGATAGAGTGATAGACTTATCACTAATCCTGCCTCCATCACTCGCTAATTAGCTCTGTGAGTCCAGGCAGACCTTTAGTAGCTCTCAGGCTTAGTTTATTCATCTGCAAAATGGGGACAGCAGCTATCCCAAAGAGTTGTTCTGAAGATCAAATTAGATAATATGCACAAAGCACTCTGCAAATTTTAAATAATAGGTAAATGCTATTATTAATATTTTCACTATGCCACCTAACCATGTGAAGGTCAACCTATAAGAAGGTTGTCTTATTTGCTGAGTTCAGTTGAACTAGCTCACCAATTTTCCAGGTACTTTTTAGTGATTCATTCTTCAGAGTGACATCTGCCTTCCCAATTGGTCCCCCTCCCAGAAGAGTGGTCCTTTCTAGAATGCAACAGAGAGAAAAAATACTCCACAACACACAAATATTTATTGTCAGTTCCTACAGAGTATAGGCAAATTGGCCAGTACAATTTCCATGGACAGAAAGGATAGTGTTTTCTAGATTCTACTGTATAAGCCAGTTATATAAACAAGATTAGGGAAAATTGGAGTAGGTCAATTTTTTTTTAGTTGGATTCCATAATGGGCATAAGAACTAAACAAAGAAAGTGTTGTTGCAGATCCAGAGATGGTGATGACAGTTTTGTTTTTTTTTTCTTTTTAATATTAGAAATTTGGACCATTTTTCTTGTGTTGATGTTTGCCTGGCCAAAAATACATTTAAAAAATTATTATTGATTCTAGATGATTTCCCCCCCACCAATACCTCCCAAATTAAGGAGACTCTTTTGTGTTATCACCACCACTGGCTACCAGATGCAATAGCAAGCTATGTGTGGGGAAGCCTCCTTTGCTTATTATGGTATCAAAGGAATCATAAAGAAGGTGTAAGGAACATGCTGGCATGTCAGGATTTGGGGGCAAAACATTCCTCATTTTCCTAAGTTAATACTTGAGGATATCAAGTATTACGAGTCTAAAAAGTTGTAAAGGAACAAATGGAAAAAACCCTAGAGAAAAGCAACGTCTGTGAAATCACAATTATCAACCCACCTTGAATAGTAATCAGCCATATACTACACACGTCAACATGTCTACATGCCTAACAACCTGCTCTGTCTGGAGACTGTGTAGTCTTTAAATCAGCTGTCATCACATTACGGGTTCATGAAAAGTATGGGATATGCATAATAGGTCATTCCAGTATTCAGACCTTAGCTTTAAGCCGTCTCCCAAGCATAACATATGGCGGATTAACTAAGCTTCCCAGGTAATCTGAACAGTAATTGCTATATCAATTCAGTTCCCGTGATAATTTATACCTACATTTAAGAAAATACTGATTTCAAAGCTTTCAGTTTCTAGGGTACTGTGCCATCGGACACTTCTGCCTCTCTCTTTCTCCTTCTCCAATCTTCCAATGTCCCTTCTTTTGCTTCTATAAACATAGTTTAACCCCTCTCCTCCTAATTTGAGAAGACCACAGAAAAGTATTAACCTTGCCTGCCAAGACAAACCCAGGAACTATATGAACACAATTACAAAACACTTTTCACACAGATAAAGTCAGATCTAAATAATTGGAAAAATATCAGTTGCTCATGGGTAGGCCAAGCTAATATAATAAAAATGATTATTCTACCTAAATTAATTTACTTATTCAGTGCCACACTAATCAAACTACCAAAAAGTTACTTTATAGAGCTAGAAAAAAGAATAACAAAATTCATCTGGAAGAACAAAAGGTCCAGAATACCAAGGGAATTAATGAAAAGAAATGCTAGGGAAGGTGGCCTAGCCATACCACATCATACTTGGTACTGGCCAAGAAAAAGAATGGTAGATCAGTCGAATAGGTTAGGTATATAAGACACAGTAGTCAATGACTATAGTAATCTACTGTTTAGTAAACCCAAAGACTCCAGCTTCTGGGATAAGAACTCACTATTTAATAGAAACTGCTGGAAAAACTGGAAAATAGTATGGCAGAAACTAGGCACAGACCAACATTTTACATCATATTCCAAAATAAAGTCAAAATGGGTACATAATTTAGGTATAAAAGCTAAATAATAAATAATAAACTAGGAGAGCAAAGGATAGTTTAGCTGTCAGATTTATGGAGAGCAGAAGAATTTATGACCAAAGAAGAGACAGAAAATATTATGAAATGCAAATTGGATGATTTCAATTACATTAAATTGAAAAGTTTTTGCACAAACAAAGCCCATGCAACCAACATTAGAAGGGAAGTAGAAAACTTGGAAGCAATTTTTACAACCAGTGTCTCTGATAAAGGCCTCATTTTTCAAATATAAAGAGAAATGAGTCAAATCTAAAAGACTGTAAGTCATTCCCCAATTGATAAATGGTCAAAGGATATAAACAGGCGGTTTTCCAATGAAGAAATTAAAGCTATCTATAGTCATATGAAAAAAGTGCTCTAAATCACTATTGATTAGAGACTTGCAAATCAAAACAACTCTTAGGTACCACATCACACCTATCAGATTAGCTAATATAACAAAACAGGAAAATGATAAATGTTGGAAATGTGGGAAAATTGGAACACTAATGCATTGTTGGTGGAGCAGTGAGCTGATCCAATTATTCTGGAGAGCAATTTGGAACTATGTCCAAAGGGCTATAAAAATGTGCATACCCTTTGACTCAGCAATACCACTTCTAGAACTGTATACCAAAGAGATCATAAAAATGGCAAAAGGACCCACATATGAAAAAAAATATTTATAGGAGCTCTTTTTGGAATAGCCAAGAATTGGGAACTGAGGGGATGCCCATCAGTTGGGGAATGGCTGAGCAAGTTGTGGTATACGAATATAGTGGAATACTGTTATTTCATAAGAAATGATGAGCAGGCAGACTTCAGAAAAACCTGGAAAGACTTACATGAACTGATGATGAGTGAAGTGAGCAGAACCAGAACATCGTACACAGTAACATCCACATTATGTGATGACTAACTTTAACAGACTTAACTCTTCTTAGCAGTGCAAGGATCTAAGACAACTCCAAAAGAGTCATGATGGAAAATGCTATCCACATCCAGAGAAAGAACTACAGAGTCTGAATGCAGATTGAAGCATACTGTTTGTTCTCTTTTGTTATTGTTATTGTTTCCTCTTTCTCGTGGTTTCTCCCATTGGTTCTAATTTTTCTTTACAACATGATTAACGTGAAAATATGTTTTATATAAATGTATATGCATTGGCTATATCGGATTGCATGTTCTCTTGGGGAGGGCAGAGAGGAAGGAGGGGAGCGAAATTTAGAACTCAAAATCTTATGAATGGAAATGAATGTTGCAAACTAAAAATAAATAAATAGATTAGCATTCTGCCAAAAGAAAGATAAAAAATAAAAAATGTAATGTGAGCTTAAAAAAAAAAAAGAAAAGTACTAGACTTGAAGTCAAAGGACCTGGGTTTAAACTTGTCTTCTCCAACTTGGGGAAGCCTCTTGACCTTGAGCTTGGGCCTCAGTTTTCTCATTTGTAAAATGAATGTGTTGGAGTATATGACCTCTAAGGTCCTCTCCAGCTGTAAATCTATGTCCTTTTGACTACTGGTGGCAGTACCACTACAGAATCCTTTTATAATGAAATTCAATTTAAGCTTAAGTAAAAGAAAGGCTCCATTTGTTAATTCCAGAATGACTATGATATCATAGAACATAACCAATTCATTTTGCCTGAGAATAGTTTTATCTACAAAGTCGCTAGAAAATTCCTCTAATAGAGCCAAAATTAACTGGTGTCTGGTATATAGCAAGTGCCTAATAAATGCTTGTTGATTGATTAGTTGTCCCTTCCAACTCTAAATCTGTTATCATATAATTTGAAATGCTTTTGTTGCTCAAAGCTGCAGATACAAAGATAACCACTATTAACCTCTAGCCTTTAAAAAGCCCCCAATAAGTTTTACTTTTTGGGAGTAAGTTTGGAATAAGAGAGTTGTCTGTAGCTTTCCAAGTTGTTTACATATTTTCCTACTAATATTTTTTCCATCACTTTACGTGGGAAGGAAGTTAGACAGGTTAATAGTAGTTTCCAGGATTTCCCTGTTCTCCTTTGTTTAAAGGATGCCTGTATTTATTTTTCTTTATACTTCTGGCACCTTCCTTATCCTTTCCTATAAGATAGGCAGCAAATTAGATCCTATCCACCACAACCATAGATGAAAAGTGGCAAAGTTTTATGGTTCCCCCCCCCCATTTTTATCCATTTTCCCCAATGGTTCAAAATAGACTAAAAGGTATTTTCAGCTTCCTTTTGGGGTTGCTTTTACATTTTATTTTTTTCATTTCATTTCTCTGAAGTACCCTGTAATTGTAAGTTTCAATGATGTTTCTCACTAATTTTCCATGCAACACTATTTCTCTTTCTTGGCTGCTTTTTTTATTTTTTACTCAGCCGTGTTACATAACCCATCACTGGTAATGAGAAGCTTTCTCCCAGTTTATCTCTTTGACTTTGTGATATGTGTAAACAATTTTCCTCATTCCTTTTCTGGGCTGTTCTTTTTTTTTCCTCATGTTTGATTGTACTCCAGTTTCTGCTTAGTTCCTCCCCAATACCTTTTCTATTTCTGAGTTCCTTTTTTACCTTTTAATATGAGACATAATTAAACTGTGTCTCAGTAATGAAGGTAATACTTAAAGTACAGCAGGGCCCTTTTTTATAGGTGTTTATTTAGAGGACACCCAAATTGGAGGGAAATCTGAAAGTTTTGTATTCTCTGTGTAGAGAGGGCAGGAAAATGCACTCAGACATTGATGTTAATTACAGCTGGTTGATTGATTCTAGCTACAACAAATAACAACAACGAATCACTGTTACATGATAGATTTACCTGGAAAATCAATGTTTGACTTCATTGAAATGACTCTGTCCACAAATCTTCCTTGTTGCGTGGTAAAGGGTGGGAATGAGGTAAAAGGAGGGGAAATGAGCTGACTTTGTCGGTTTTCCCTTTGGCCAAGCTTGATGTGAAATTCCACTTGGCAAAGTTGATAAAATTTGGATTGAGTAGCATACACAATGATACATGGTGTATACAGGAAGCAACATTGAACAGAATACCTTTGGCTACCACCCATGCTTAAACTCAAAAAAGGAAATGGGCTATTATCCCACTTTCTACTTGCTGAACTTTGGCTACCACTACTATGAGGACAATATTTATCCTCCCTTCTCCCACCCCTTCATTCAAACTATTGTATTGTTTTCAAGTTGAAGCATGAAGCAACAGGAACAAAACCCAATCAAAACAAAAACCTTGCCTACCACAGTTAGTTCATGAGCTGAGAATAAGACAAAGTCGCTTCTCTGATTCAGATGGATTTATAATTATAGTGGTATATAGAGAGCAAGATATAAAACCAAACTTCCAATGTTTAATATTTTGAGGGTATGCTAGATGTAAAATCAAGGAAGCATAAAGCTATAAGGAACGTCAGAGACTGTCTAATTAAAGTTAACAAAAGTTTATTAAGCACTTACAATGTGCCAGGCACCACATTAAGCACTAGGGACATAAAGGCAAAAAACAAAAACAAAAAACAGTTCCTGCCTTCAAAAGGCTCATAATCTAATGGGAAAGATAACATGCAAAGAGCTATGGGCAAATAAGATATATATACAGGATAAATAGGAGGTAATCTCAGAGGGCAGGCACTAGCATTAAGGGGGACAGAGAAAGGCTTCTTACACAATGTCAGATATTAGTTGAGACTTGAAAGAATCCTGAGGGAGAATATTACAGAAATCAGGGAATGGCTAAAGAAAATGCAGATTTGGGAGAAAGAGGATTTTATAAAAGCAACAGCAAGGAGGCTAGTGTCCCTGGATTACAGATTAAGTGGAATGGTGTAAGTTTTAAGACTCTCTGTATTTCTTCTAATTCACTAAAATTTATGTGATGGAGTTAGACCCAGGGAAGTTAAGAAATGACAAACAGCACACAGATAATTGATAGCAGAACTTGTACTACAATGTAGTTCCTGAAGCAGTAAGTGCACTTCCTATCTATCACATTGCCTTACATGTATTGTACTATAGTAGAAAAAAGCTCAGCATTTAAATCCAAAAGATGTGGAATCAAGTCCTGAGTCTCTCATTTATAAGCTGTTTGATTCTAGGCAATTCACTGAACCTCCCTGAGCCTGTTTCCTCATCTTTAAAATATGAATAATAATCTTTGAAATACTTACTTTCCAGTGTTGTTGTGGGGCTTCGATTAGGTAATAAGTATAAAATGTTTGTAAATTATAGAACACTACATAAATTGGAAGTATTTATTAATGATAATAGGGATAAATTGTTTGAGTAGGGTTTTTCAAATCCCTTTCAGCTTTTAATAAAGCAGTTGTTTGTTTGTTTGTTTGTTACTACATTTGGATTATCCATGCCTCTCATTCTCTCCCATCCCATTACCAAAAATTAAGATTTGACTACATGTATATATTTGTGCTTCTGATCTATTATTATAACTTATGTAAATGCATATGTATTTGCAGTTATAGTTTCATTTTTTATCATAAGAATAAAAACCTTATAGTAACACCAGAATTGATAGGGGTTTTTAATTTTTTTTACATAATAATAATAATAATAGCTAACATTTATATAACACTTTAAGAGTTGCAAAGCATGGGGCAGCTAGGTGGCACAGTGATTAGAGCACCAGCCCTGGAGTCAGGAGGACCTGAGTTAAAATCCGGCCTCAGACACTTGATAAACTTACTAGCTGTGTGACCTTGGGTAAGTCATTTAACCCTAATTGCCCTGCCTTCCCCTCTCAAACAAAAATTTTTTAAAAAAGAGTTGCAAAGCATGTTACATGTTCATTGGATCCTCACAACAGTTCTTTGAGGTAGGTGCTACTGAGATCCCCATATTACTGGTGAAGAAATGGAGGCACACAGAGGTTAGGTCACTTGCCCAAAGTCATATAGGTAGGATAGTCTATGAGGTGGGATTCAAACTTAGATCTTCCTAACTCCAACACCAGCACTACCTCCAAGCTGCATCTCAGTGGTCAGGTTAAAAAGGAGATTAGCCAAAAAATATATCTTAATAGATTAGGCTACAAATAAAAGCATTGAGGGGAACCTAGACACATGAGAATATACTCTCTGACTCTTTAATGCTGGTTTCCTATTTGAAACATATACTCTCTGAAGATAGGAGTCATCCGAAGGTGGTAAAATATCTAGTGACATTTCAAGTTTGATTATAAATTCAGCATTATTCTAAGGAAGGCATTTTTTTCATCACTAACTTAGCATCAACACAACTGGTATTTAATTTACTAAAGAATTTAATTGGCTAACTTACTATAGCTCAGTGAGGTGGAATAACTTTCTAACTTTCTACATGTCAAACTGAAAAATTCAGTGACATGATGGATACATTACCTATATATATCTAAATCTATCTAGTAACATCATTTTTTAAAATAGAGGAGAATCAAAGGAGATGCTTTGCACAACTATAGCTGGGGTCAAATTCACAGCTAAATAAGGGATAGAAGTATTCATTTGATAATCTAGACAATTACATTTTCATAAAATTGAATTTTTTGCATGCACAAAATCAATAGAGCTTTAACTAGAAAAGAAGCAGTTAATTGGGAAACATCTTTTGCAAACATCTCTGATAAAATTCTGATAGCATATACACACACACACTATATATATATATGTATACATATATACACATAATGTTTACACAGAGAGAGAGAGAGAACTGATAAAAATATATAAGATCAAGAGTCGTTTGCCAATAGGTAAGTCCTTAGAAGATATGAACACTGTTTTTTTTTTCTTAACACCCTTTGCTGTTTATTTTTTATGCTTCATTTAGTATTATATTTTTCCCCAGTTACAAGTAAAACAATTTTTAACATTTGTTTTTAAAACTTTGAGTTCCAAATTCTCTCCCTTCCTTCCTCCCCACTCCACCTCACTGAGAAAGCAAGCAATTTAACATAAATTATACACGTGTAGTCGTGCAAAACATATCTATAATAGTCATGTTGAGAAAGAAAATATGGACAAAAAACTCAAGAAAAATAAAGTTTAAAAAAAAAAGTATGCTTCAATTTGTATTCAGACACCACCAGTTCTTTCTCTCAGGAGGGAGAACATTTTTCATCATAAGTCCTTCAGAGTTTTCTTGGATAGTTTTATTGTTGAGAATAGCAAAGTCATTCACAGATGATCATCTTATAATATTGCTGTTACTTTGTAGATAGTCCATTTCACTTTGCATCAGCCCATACAAGTCTTTCCAGGTTTTTCTGAGAGCATCCTATTCATTATTTCTATTAGCACAATAGTATTCCGTAATCACATACCACAACTTGCTCAGCCATTCCCCAATTGATAGGCATCACCTCAATTTCTAATTCTTTGCCCCCAGAAAAGAGTCGCTATAAATATTTTTGTACATATATGTCCTTTTCCTTTTTTAAATCTTTTTTGGGATGCAGAAATAGTAGTGGTATTGCTGGATCAAAGGATATGCATGGTTTTTTATAGCCCTTTGGGCATAGTTCCAAATTGCTCCACAGAATGGTTGAATCAGTTCACAACTCCACCAACAGTGCATTAGTGTTTCATTTTTCCCACCATCCCTCCTAAATTTGTCATTTACCTTTTCTGTCCTATTAGCCAATCTAATAGGTATGAGGTGGTACCTCAGAATTGTTTTAATTTGCATTTCTCCAATAAATTGTGAGTTAGAGTATTTTTTTTACATGGCTATAAATAACTTTGATTACTTCATCTGAAAATTGTTCATATCTTCTCGTCATTTATCAATTGGAGAATGGCTCTTAATTTTATGAATTTGACTCAGTTCTCTGCATTTTAAAAAGATGTTACAGGGAAAATCAGTCATCCTATCTCCCTCGACATTTTAGTAATCACATCTAACAGCATAAAAAAACCCAGCATTTAGTATAGAGTAAGTACAGTCAAAGAGGTAGCAATAGTTCATTTCTACAGTGTTTACCACATCATAGCCTCTTCTCCCAAATGCTTAAAAATTACTTTAAAGAATTTCTGAGAGCTGTGAGGTCTTCCACCCAGCTTGCACTTGCCTCCTTGCTGCCTCTAAGTGCCATAACACCTCCTCTCTCTCCAGGATTTTAACTTTTTACTTCAAAGTTCACCATGGAACACGATATTGCTTCCCTCATTGTTGACAATTGCTCCAGATTGTGCAAAGCTGGCTTTGCAGGACACAGTGCCCCCCAGATTGTCTTCCCTTCTGTTGTTGGGCACCCCAGACATCTGGATATGATGGTTGGTATGGGTCACAAAGACAGCTCTATGAGGGATGAGGCCCAGAACAAGAGAGGTATTCTGACCCTGAAGTATCCCATTGAACATGGACTTGTCACTCCATAGTTCTTTCTCTGGATGTGAATAGCATTTCCCATCATGAGTCTTTTGAAATTGTCTTGGATCATTGCATTGCTGAGAACAATTAAGTGTAATAAGTTAATCATTGCACAATGTTGTTCTTACTGTTTACCATATTGTTGTGGTTCTGTTTACTTCATTCAGCATCAATTCATGCCACCCTTTCCATGTTTTTCTGAAGTCTGATTGCTCATCACTTCTTAGTGAACAATGCTATTCCATTACATTTATATACAACTTGTTCAGTTATTCCCCAATTGATGGGCATTCCCTCAAAAGTAAAGACAGTCCTCACCCTCCTGGACTTAATCTTGCCATGGGGAGTGGTGGGCAGGGAAGGGCTCAATGGCTGAAAAAGTTACTGGGCTGGGGAGTGGGGCCTTAGGGTCATAGATTGGCATCCATCAACCAGGTACTGTAGCAGGGTGAGTATGGATCTTGGTTCTTCTTAGCTGAATTGGAAAGGAGATGGAAAGTTTGGGGATGAAAATGAAGCCAGAAGAAGGAATACACACACACACACACACACACACACACACACACACACTACACTACACTACACTACACTCAATGTGGTTTGCAGTTGCTGGTAACCCTGAAATGTCAAGGTACAGGGGAGTCTCCCTGGAAAGAATTCAAGCACTTCTTTCAAAGTGGCATGGTTTATTATAATACTAATAGAAGAGGGTTGGATTCCTAGTGACTCTGCCTCAATAGGGATTGAAGATTGATACTTATATAGGAAAGAGGAAGAATGAAATAATCTTGGTGGAATTAAGGGTGATAAATAGCCTGGGGTAGCCCTGGTGCCACAGGGGTTTGGGGTGGGTAAGAGAACCACAGTGAAAGGCTGATTGAGTATCTAGGTGGGCTGGGTTGGACAAGATGCCAGAAACTGGGTTGTGGGAAAATTCAGGGACTGGTTTGCTGAAATACTTGGGGAAATTCAGGGTCCAGATCCCCCCATCCCATCATTCCCCTCTCAAACAAATGAGACCCAAAATCTTTTGGGGTAGTGTTCTTGGTTCCTGAAACTGCTTCCTGCTGGAAGGGCCATAGAACTGTCACTGCTTTGAGGGGGTCACAAGGAAGAGGCTGAATGGAACCAAGTACAGGCTTTATCCAGAAGAAGAAGGGGGGACATGGTCAGGTACCCACTGTTTGCTACCAACTGTAGGTGAATGGCCTGTAGTCTGGAAGACACAAATCTGACAAGCAAGTCTGACGAGCTAGTTCAATATGTAGGGCCCAAATATAAGGAGAATTAAAAGTGATGTCATAATGGGGGAAAACAAAGAAAGAAAGCCAGAGCCCAATTAGAATCATTTACATTTGACATACAGGGATATCTGATCTTGTTACTTCCCCAAGCTTCCACTCCTTCCAGTTCCTTTAGGAGGATCAGATGCTATTGGAAAGTAACAGGTTTTGCAGGTAGAAATTTTCCACCCTTGTCCAGAGACTGACTCCAATTATAACAAAAGACTTGGGAGGATACAAGAAAATTGATTGCACTGAAATTGTCTTTACCAAATCAAACTGAAGATGTTTCTGATTGAATTTCAGCAATTAATAGCAATATCTAATTACTAAGTTGTTTAGGATATGAAAAGGAATATAATTTTAGGCTGACAGCTCAGAGCTCCAGGGCCCTTCTGAAAAGTTCTTCAGCAGGACATTCCTGATAATGAGATTGCATTGGAAGCTGCCTAGGCTTGGGTGGAGATAGATTCTTGTGCCTTAATTGATCTAATATGGTTGGGGGGGGGCGGGGCAGTGTTTTCCTCTGTCTGGAGGTGGGGTGATATCAGCCACTGTTGAAAAGGTAGTGGGAGTAAGCGACCAAAATCATGTATTCAAGACCCTTTTTTAAATATAGCCCACCTCCCAGCATATTGAGCAATCAGAGTTGATTGGCACCCTTGAGAACACCTACACCTCAAAGGGCATATGTAATCCCAAATCCCAAATCAAGCCAGTTCTGGACTGGCACCCTTAGGCAGGGCTTAGTGCTGGACTGTAATTCCTATGCAATGCATGTCAACCTGTTGAGGTTTTTGGGTGCTTGGACCCCGAAATAGTGACGCGCCAGGTCCAGCCCTAATGAATTTGACCCAAACCTTCTTTCAGCCAAAGGAAATCAAAGTTTACTAGAAATCTGCCATAATGGCCAGACTCTTAAGAAACCTCACCATCGGTTAGACTCCTAAGGAATCTGAGCATTTTGTGATGCTTGTATTGACAAGCAGGCCAGGTAGAATCTGAGCTAAATTGAATCTAAGCACCTTCATGGAGGCAAGATGGATCTTATGTGCAGAAAGATTGTGGGAGGGATGTAGAAGTCATCAAATATTCTGGGAAGAAGAACAGGGGCAGTCTAGGGAGGGAGTAGGCAGTAGCCTGGAGAGACTAGAAGTCAGACTCCAGGAAGGAAGAGAATGGGATTGAGGGTGGGAAGTAGCTGAAGGCTATCTGGAGATAACAAACAGTGGAGGGCTAGGCTTGGTTAAGAATAACAGAGATTTTGGGGCGGAGCCAAGATGGAGGCTGGGAAGCAGTGACTGGCGTGAGCTCTCCACCAAGTCCCTCCAAAAACCTATAAAACAATGGCTCTGAACCAATTCTAGAGCTGCAGAACCCACAAAGTGGCAGAGGGAAGCAGGGCTCC
>JAQQSZ010008526.1:0-13015 GCA_028646595.1 Phalanger gymnotis | reverse complement strand
TCTCATGAATCATACACATCATCTTTCCATGCAGAAATGTAAACAAAACAGTTCAACTTTAGTAAGTCCCTTGCAATTTCTTTTTCTTGATTACCTTTTCATGCTTCTCTTGATTCTTGTAACTGAAGTTTGAATTTTCTGTTCAGCTCTGGGCTTTTTATTAGAAATGCTTGAAAGCCCTCTATTTCTTTGAATGTCCATTTTTTTTCCCCCAAAGTATATGTAATGGTAATCAGGGTGGAACTTTGTTACTGTTTGTATTGGGACTTTGCTCATTAAAGCATGCTGATACCTGAGGGAGCCAGAAGGAAGCCTGCAATGACAGTGTAGGGAGAAGGACACACCCTCAAGAAGGACTTTACTTGGACATTGCATTGTCCAAGGAGTCTGTATTGTCTAACTTGCTGTGACCTAGGAGTGGTTGGTGATTGTACTATAAACAAGTATTTTCAATAATGATACTGGATGATATGTTTTGTTATGCTGTGAATATTATGCTTTAGTTCCCTGAATGTGTTCACAAAGTGTAGTGCCTCTATTTATTCCAGGATCCAAGGCCAAGGATCCTGGAAAGGGTGGAGATGTAATGGCAATCACGGTGAGATTTCTTTTACTGTTTTCTCTTTTGGAATGCTAAGGTAATCAAGTCTTGCCTTTCAAATGTAATGGCAAGAAAAGTAGGACTTTTTGCTATTTTTTTGTTTGAGTTCTTCTCAGCATTGAGGTAATCAAGTGCCTTTGAGGAGTCTTACTTTTGTTTCAGTTGAGAGTCTTTGATTGAATTAGGAGTCTTTGCTGACCTGCATAAGTCACAAGAAAGCCTAGGTCACATGGGTCTGAGCTGCATGGTTGTGACACACTCTGACCCTGAACAGGATATATAAGATCTGAGGTTGGAATTTTCTTTTGGGGCACTTATTCACTGGAAGAGTGTTGTGTGATTTGACCAGATGAGATTCAGGGTAGCTGTCATGGAGCGCATCCTCCCTCCCCCCTTCCACCTCCCCCCAGCTTTGAATAACCAGACGTTGGTGCTTCTTTCTGAAGCTCTATTGACTCAGAGTTCCTGCTCCTTCTCCTTGGGCTGAATTCCAATTCCTGTAACTCTCTGTAGATTCGGCTGCTCTCAGTTCTGGGCTCTCTTTATATACAGTCCAAGCCAGTGTCTGGCTAGAACTCAGGTCTCTTATTGGCTGAACTCCTGATTGACTAAAACTCAGTTCACATACCATTGGCTCTCCCTAGGGCCCTGAGTGCTTACAGGCAAATCAGCTTAGTACCTAGTAAGTAGAGCCTTTAGGCCAACTTATAAACAAAGCTATAATCAAGCTTTCCCACCTAGCCCCACCTGAAGTCTATTGAATGGATGAGGAAGATTTTTTATCACATGAATACAACAGTGTGATATTCAGTTTTGCTGGGTAGATAATTCTTGGTTTTAATCCTAGCTCCTTTGACCTCAGAAATACCACATTCCAAGCCCTTTGATCCCTTAAGGTAGAAGCTGCTAGATCTTGTGTTATCTTGATTGTGTTTCCACAATACTCAAATTCTTTGTTTCTGGCTGTTTACAACATTTTATATTTGACTTGAGAACTCTGGAATTTGGCTACAAGATTCCTATGAGGTTTTTCTTTTGGGATCTTTTTCAAGAAGTAATTAGTGTATTTTTTCAACTTCTATTTTACCCTCTAGTTCTAGAGTATCAGGGTAATTTTCCTTGATAATTTCTTAAAAGATGGTGTCTAGGATCTTTCTTTGATCATGGCTTTCACATAGTCCAGTAATTTTTAAATTCTAGGAAATAGCTGGGGGGAGGAGAGTGCATAGTTCTGGAATCCTACTTTCATCAGGAATGGGTCAAAAAGGGGGTGCGTGTGTATGTGTGTGTGTGTGTGTGTGCACAAAAATCTTCGAAATTCAGAAAGAAATAATAGCGCAAAGGGATAGGAATTTGAGCGAGGACAAGGGAGGGGTATAAAAGGGGATAAAGGAATGGGATAAAGAGGGAACAACATATATATTTAGAAAGAAACAGAAAGAAATAAGAGAGTAAGGGGACAGGGCAGAATGAGAGGATAAGGGAGGGTTTGGGGGGTAGGTTAAGGAATAGAAGGGCAAGGTGGCAGGTAAGAGTGAAGTAGAGGAGTGAGGAGAGATAGGAAAATGGTGAGAAGGATACTGAGGAAAATAGGAAGGAGGAAAATATACAAGTAATTCTAACTTAGAATGTGAATGGGATAAATTTACCAATAAAATGGAAACTGACAACAGATTAAAATTTTGAATTCAATAATATGTTGCTTTTAGGAAATGATATAAAAATGAAAGATATACACAAAAATAAAACAAAGTCCAGAAGTAGAATTTATTATGTAAAAAAGAAGGCATACTAATTATGACTTCAGACAAAGTTACCAGATTCTCTTGTATCAGGCCTCAAACAATATTTTAATATGAGAGCAGTGTTGAAGTATAAAATGGATAATTTTGATCATTTTAAATTAAAATTTACTTGTATAAATAAAACCTATGTAGCCAAGAATAGAGGGAATGCAGAAAATTGGGGAAAATAACTTTCATAGACAATCTCCCAGATAGAATGTGATTGGGTCAGAATACTGTTGTGGTATAAGAAATGATGAGCTGGTAGACATAGAAAAATAATGAAAGACTTGGACTTATGAAGGAAGATACTATCCACCTACACAGAAAGAGATGATAAATGGAAATAAGTATATTGCCTTTATATGTATATCTGTAGCTGTATCTATCCATCTATCTATCTATCTATCTATCTATCTATCTATCTATCTATCTATCTATCTATGCTTAATTTTAGCCTTCTGGGGGGAGTATGGAGGAAGGGGGAAAAGGAAGTAAAAAATGATAAGGATAAAATCTTAAAAGGATAAAAGAAAGCAGACAAGGAAGAAAAGATGGACATCTTTGAAAATGATGTGTAGTATTTACTATACAGATTTCTCAAAATAGAAATTTATTTTTTATATTGAACCCTCATATTCTGTTGTATTTATGTCGATTTTTTTCTTATTTTGTATTTAAGTTTAAAATAAGTTCAAATATATTGGAAAAAAAACTATGCCTTTATTGATACAGTTTTAGGTGAGAGTTAATTTATGTTGCATCTATGTCTGTCATTATAGAATTTCAAAGTTATACATGAGTCAAATATAGTAAGTAAAAACCCCCTGTTACCCAAATAGAGGTCTACCTTCATGTAGTAAGCATCAATGTGCTTTTAGTTACTTTACTTCCTAATCTTGGCACCAAATTTCATGAGAAGCCCTATCTTAATGTACTCTATGTTTTATCTACAGTCTTTATTGAACTATTAATTTAGCAACACTCTCTAGAGATAAAATGAAGTTTGTTTTCCATGACTTGATTTTATTGTTTCATATTGTGACTTCTTGGGAAAGACATTGTCTAAGTGCCCTTTTGAACTAGAAATGCAAGCCCAATTGTATGCCAGTAAATCTGACAATCAAAGTGAAATAGATGCGTATTTACAAAAATATAGATTTCCCAGATTAACAGAAGAGGAAATAGAATACTTAAACTGATTTTAGAAAAAGAAATTGAACGAGACATCAATGAACTCCCTAGGAAAATAATTCCCATGGCTAGATGGATTTAGAAGTGAATTCTACAAAACATTTAAACAACAACTAATTCTAAGATTATATAATTTCGGAAAATAGGCAAAGAAGGAGTCCTACCGTATTTTTTATGACACAAATATGGTCCTGATACCAAAACCAGGAAGAACCAAAACAGAGAAAGAAAGTTATAGACCAACTTCCCTAATGAATATTGATGCAAATATTTTAAATAAAACATTAGCAAGGAGATTGAAGCAATATATCATCAGGATAATATACTATGTTCAGGTAGGGTTTATACCAGGAATGCAGGGCTGGTCTGATATTAGGAAAACTATCAGTATAATTGACCATATCAATAACAAAACCAACAGAAATTATATGATTATCTCCATAGATGCAGAAAAAGCTTTTGACAAAATACAACTTCCATTCCTATTAAAAACACTAGAGAACATAAGAATAAATGGAACTTTCCTTGAAATGGTAAGTACTAGCTATCTAAAACCATGAAAAAACATTACGTGTAAAGGGGATAAACTAGAAGCTTTCCCAATAAAATCAGGGGTGAAACAGGGATGCCCATTATCACCACTATTATTGAATATTATACTAGAAATGTTAGCTTTAGCAATAAGAGAAGAAAAAAAGCAATTAAAGGAATTAGAACAGGCAATGAAAAAACAAAACTATCACTCTTTGCAGATGATAAGATGGTATACTTAGAGCATCCTAGAGAATCAACTGAAAGACTAGTTGAAATAGTTAATAACTTTAGAAAGTCATAGGATATAAAATAAACCCAAATTAATCATCAGCATTTCTATATATTACCTACAAAATCCAGCAGAGATAGAAAGAAAAATTCCATTTAAAATTACTGTAGACAATATAAAATACTTGAAAAATCCAGGAATTATATGAACATAATTACAAAACACTTTTCACACAAATAAAGTCAGATCTAAACAACTGGAAACATATCAGTGCTCATAGTTAAGCCAAGACAATATAACGAAAATGACAATTTTACCTAAAATGATTTACTCATTCAATGCCATACCAATGAAACTACCAAAAATTGTTTTACAGAGCTAGAAAAAAATAACAAAATTCATTTGGAAAAAAATATCGAGGGAATTATAGAACTGATAGAGTCAGTGCAAGTCAAAGCACACTATTTTTACTTTGTTTTGTGTGTGTTTTTCCCTTTTATTCTGTTTCTTCTTTCACATTATAATTAATGTGGAAATATGTTTTACATGATTGTACATGTTTGCCATCTTGGGGAGGGGAGAGGTGAAGGAGGGAGGGAGAAAAATTTAGATCTCAAGATTTCATGAAAATGCATGTTGAAAATGATCTTTACATGTAATTGGAAAACTATTATTAAAGCACGATTTTATATCAAATGGTTAGATATTATATAGAAATTTGCCATTATATAATTTATATAATTGGTGAATTTTATCCAATACATATTACTTGACTATTTGTATTTTTCCAGATCCCTTTATCTATACAACTGAATAAAACTTATGATCCTGTATCTAAATTTGTATTAATACTCCCCATGGTGATTCTACTTGAAGTGTCTAGGGAACCAAAGATTTCTATACCCTAACACATTCACCAGAAGATCTGGTAGAAGCTTAGGGACTTATTAGTCCAGTGCGGTGTGTGTAGTTAAACGTTTTCTTTTAGACCTTTAAGGTTGTTAAAATAACTCTAGAGACAGCATATTCAGTGACTTATTTTGAGTAGTAATGTTCATTGCATCAGACATTTCTATTTTTCTCTTGTAAAATGATTTTCTAAAAATTTTTCTGTAATTTTTATTTGGCTTGTTCAGACCATGACATTACAGCTAGCTGCTTGGAGAGAAGAATTTGTAGGAAAGTTGAGTAAAGTTTAGTAAATTTAGTAAAGGACATCATGCACCCTTGGCCCCTGCCAGATACTTTTCTACAGAATATATCAATAAGTCAAAGAACTGTAATTCTCACAATGTAGTTCTTCGTATACAATGCAGACAAACTCTGTCTTCAAAATTCTGTGCCCCAGAAGTTTATAACCCTAAAACCAACTTGCTAAAAGCCTTTAGGAACTTAGCTAGACGGGCTTCATGGAAGAAGCTGGCACTTGTGTCATCTATTTGTATTTATGTACTTAGAGCTCTAGAGTGAGAAGTTACTTCAGAGTCCAGTCCTCTAATTTTATAAATAAGAAAATTGATAGCCTGGGAGGTGGGAACTTGCTCAGGGTAACACAAGTAGAGACAGCACTTGAACCCAGGCCCTAATTCAGTGGTTTCAGCATTCCCACTGAACTATGAGACCTTTCCAACTCAAAGCCTTTCTCTTTCAGGAGACATGACATTTTTGTTGCCTTTAAAAGCCCAGAGTTGCCTCTTTGCTCCTGTCAAAGTAGCTATCTGCTATTCCATATACTGAACATATCATCACACATCTGTGAGCTTTTGCAGAGACTGTCTTTTTTTGGAAGTTTTTTTGTCACTTGCCCCCTCCATTTCTGCTGTTTGGAATCCCTTGGTCTTTAATAAACATACATCAAGTAAAATAGGGCCTTTCCTCATCCCCCAATTCTTTGTGTTGTCCCTTCTAAATTACTTTTTATTTACTTTGTACATATTTTATTTCTACGATCTATATAGTACAGGATGTGTCTCCCCATTGTATTGCAAACTCCTTGAGAATTTTGTATCCAAAATACCTAGCATGCTGCATGGCTCATAGTAAGCCCTTAATAAATGCTGATTGGATTGAATTATATTTGATATATGTTTAAATAGATTGCTTCTAAGTTTACTTCCATTTCTGAGATTCAGGCATGACAAGAAAATAACAAATTTTGAAGTAGGTTAAGTCTATGTTTAGAGCACTGAATTTAAAAACTCTGACTCCTTAATTCTGTGATTCTGCAATATTACTCCTTTCCATGCTCTCTGCCCTCTAGGCAACCTAAAAACTCTATTTCCTGTACAAGCACTGAATTATTATTCTTTTATACACTTTCACAAGTTTTTCCTGTGTGTGTGGATTGCTCTTTTTCCTTATTTGACTTTGCCTGATAGCTCATTCCTATGCAGTGAAGACCAAATCAAATACTAGCCCTTTCACTAAGTCTCTCATTATCCTCCTTTCATCTCAGATGGTAATGACCTCTCAGACCTCACAAAACACTTGATTTTCCACTTCTCTAATGCATTTGCCATATGATATGGTATATTGTAGTTGTTTTGGTGCATATTTCTTCTCATCCTATGAACCTGTACACTCCCAAAGGACAAGGCCCATTTCTTATTCAAACTTTATATCTTGCAATGTATTTAGCTGTACACCCAGTAGGTGCTTGGTAAATGTTTTTTGCCTACTTGATAGATATTGGGAGAGATATTACTGAAACAAATGATGGAAAGCCAGTATAGACACTGCTAAGAAAAAGTAACAATGCATGGAATTTATGGTATAGACTGAAAGAAAAGAGAATTTGACAGAGTTGGTATTTACAATAAGGAGACATAACATGGGGTGGGTGGGGAAAGCATGGACTTTTGCCTAGCTTCTTTTATCCTCCACAGGATAATTACAAATTACTAAAGCCATTCTCTCTTTCAATACAGTTCTATTAGACCTATGTCTAGGCAATTCCCAATAATTCGCCTTCATGGAAGAAATATCAGGGGTAAGGGAGTAAAATCATTTTTTTCCCAATTACAATTATTTCATAGTTCTGCCCTATGAACAGATCACAATGTGTCCTAACCACCGCACACAACCTGCAAATGTCTATGTCATCCTTATGTTCCAGCTTCTTGCCAGGGCCCACATTTCATTTATATACAGCCTCAGAAATGCGAGGCTGCAGACCTATCACATAATAGCCTGGCTATTAGAATCTGCAGGGTGGACAACAATCATTCTCTTCCACGTATGGTAATTGTTCACCTCCCTATCACCTAATTCCACAGCAACATAATATGTCTGTCTGTGAGTGGGAGCACACAAATTCTCCGCACCTTCCAAATGACTGCTGAGTCTTCTCCAACACACTAGATGCTGCCCAAAACTATTAGAGGTGATGGTGTGCATCCAGGGACAACACAAAGTAAACATTCATTGAAAATCTGAATCCCCTTGCCCTTCAAGAACCTCTTGCAATTTACTCTGCATTATTTTTAAGTTATGGAAAAGTCAAGCCAGGGAACTGTATAAAGAGGCTGTTGTTACCAAGGCCTCTGAGGTCCTTCTGTGATAACTGAGTCCAAAAATTATTCAGCTTCATCAGCAAGTGTCCTTGAGTTGCACATTGCAACAGGTACAACATCAACATAATCCATGTCTAGGCAAGAGGCATGCACATGGATTTATAGAGAGGATCTTGGTGACCTTGGGGATCATTTGTTGATTTCAAATAGAAAGTTAACAAATGAAAACTTAATGTATCTAAAGGTAATTTTCATATTTTGAATAAATAATGTAATAATGATCATTTTAGCATATTTAAACAATAAATGGGGAAAAAATCTGTAGAACTTATAAACCTCTCCATCTGTTTCCTTATCAGGGGGCCTCTTTCTGTGATCTATAATACACATGGTGCTTATCACAGATTGTTTTGCACATTCTGAGCTAGTGTCTCCTTTTATCCCCCCCTAAGGGGAACATGCAAAAAATACACAGAATCCAAATAACTACCTCTCAAGATTTTAATAGAGATATGATAAAATCTATACCTCAAAAGGCATGTTATAACATGCTAAATTCTCCTAAGTTTTCATAGTGAAATTTTCTGATATATCAAGAATATATTTTCCTCAAACTCTAGGTTTTATCTCAGTCTTCTAGTTTCCTTTTCACACAGAAATTGCCAAGAATACCCAAATCCTGAGTGCAAAATTATAGCTATGCATTTTAAAATATTTATCGAGTAACTACTCTATGTAGGGAACTATTCAGGATGTTATAAGGCATATAGTACTCTATAAGACAATGGCATTTCCCTCAAGAATATTATGACAATTTTGTATCTGAAAGAGGTCTTTGAGATCATCTAATTTGATCAACCATCATGTTTCTTGATGTAGAGCCAGAGGTTCAGTCAGGGAGATTTGCCCAAGGTCACATACTAAAGTAACAGCAGAGCCAGGAAATCAAGATCTCCTGAATCCAGCGTTTAATTAGATCTATATACAATACAATGACATTTCTTTTATCTTATACATAGTAAACTGGAGGTCATTGAAAAATCAAAGAACATTTTATATCATATACCACAAATAGTTAAATTTGGATAAGACATGAGTAACACTATATGAAAGAATAAATGCAAAATCAACCTGTGATTACATTTTTAAAGGAGGAGGAGGAGGATGAGGAGAGAGTGAAAGGGAGGGAGAGAGGAAAGGGGAAACATAAGAGGAATGGGAAGGAGGAAGAACTAAGAGAAGGAAATTTAAATTTCAGAGGCAAGATTAGAAGTGAGGCCTTGTGACTTTGGAATCAATGATCTTTCCATTGTACCTTACACCATGTCTGATAGCCAAGATTATATAGAAATAGAGAAATAGAGATGATAGAGATGTAGATAGATATAGAGATAGATTATAAATATAGGTGTGTATGTATATGCATATATGTGTGATATCTCTCCGTAGATTATTAGGTAGATAGATGAAGATAAAGTTATAGAAATCAACATATAAATTTCTAATTCTAAGAATTAATCCTTAATAGATAAATGGTCAAATATATGAATGAACAGTTCCCCAAAAATTGAAAATTATTAGGAGTCATATGAAATTTGCTCCAAGGGGCTAAAGAAGTAGAAATCAAAACAATTGGGTTTTATCTCACACAGAACCAAAAGGCAAATATGGCAAAAGAAGGAAAGATGTTGGAGGGTTTATGGAAAAATAAACATACTAATGCACTTCTGCAGGGAGTTATGAATTAGCTTAGATATTCCAGAAAATAATTTGTAATTATGCTTTTAAAAAGTGACTAAAATACCCATTCTCTCTGGCGTAGAGATCCCAATGATAGACATATGCACCAAGGACAACAAAGATACACAGACAGTGCCTATATTTTAAAAGTATTCTTAGTTCGTATGTTTTTGTAATGGTAAAAAGTCAGAAACAAATGAGATACCCATCAATAATGAGGTGACTAAATAAATTGTGATGGATAATGTATTAGAATTTTACTGCTTTGTAAGAAATGATGAAAATAAAAATTTCTGAGATGCCTGGAAAGAATATCTAAACTAATTCACAGTTAAATAAGTACAACCAGGACAACAGAATACATGAGGATTATAAAAATGTAAGTGCAAAGGTTTTTTTTTTTTAATGAAAATTGAATCTTGTAACTGAGCTTGTTCCTAGAGAAGAGTTTTATTTTGTGTCAAAATGGATAAATTGGAAAAGAGGGTAATATATACTCAGAAATGAAGGTGATATAAAAACCAAAGAAACAAATAAAAATAAAAACACAGCAATACTTAAAAAAGCTTCTCTATTGATACCATCATTCCATTCTTTTTCCCTAAGGAGAGAAAAACTTTTTAGGAGGGATTTGAGAGGGACTCTCATCTTGACTTATCACCATGATAAAACTTCCGAAGAGTTTCCCGATAGGAGATGATAAAAGTGAAAGTCACATTTTTGAGTTTTTAATCCCTGAATAATTGCAATGAGAGCTAAATGGCTATAATGTAGTAAATTTGCAATATACACCCAAAGACTGGAATTCTGTGAATAATAGCTAATTTCATATTTTTAAAATGTTTATAATGAAATGCAGATTTACCTTTAAGTGCAAATTCCTCTTTCTGTAAGGGTGAATAGAAGTACTTAAAACATAATCTATCTGATTGCATTTTGGTTCTAGGATGCCCTCTGAGTTACAAGAATTCAGTAATAAAATAGGTACAGTGCTGATCCCCGTGTGCCTTTACTTCACAAAATGTTATTTTCTAATAGCCACATGAAAGTAATTTTGTTCCACTCTCATTACTAAGAGGAACCTCTTTCAAAATGGAACTTGTAATTGCTGCCACTCACATACCAGTAGAAGTTGTGGTTCAAATTGAAAAAAAAAATTCTGTATAGAACACTCACATGTATTTAGCTCTTTAAAGTATAGAAAACATTTTTTTTTCATAAGAGCCTTGTGAGGTAGGGAGTACAAATATCATTAGCCCAGTTTTATGTTTCAGGCTACTGAGACTTAGGAAGGTAAAATTAACTTGTCTGAAGCCCAGTAGTTAGGATGTTCATGTAATTTTGCTGATTCCATATCCATACAATGTTATACAATGCTACCTCTCAACCTGACCCACTGGAAATTTTATTCTGGTTGTCCTCACTTCCTGTACAGGAAGTGTTTCTTCCTATTCCTGTTTTCGTATGTATGCTTCCTTGTTTTTAATAGTTATTTTCTGGAATGAAACTGCTTTCTAGTTGTATGATCATCTTATGGTCGTTTTGTTTTGTTTTTTTTTTTTGTTTTTTACTATATTACTAACATGAGTATCATTCTTTGCACAATTGTGGACTTAACTTTTTGCTAAACTACTTCTGTTTGCTTGAAAACTCTTCCCACCTTTCTTCACGCTTTCCCTTCCCATATGCTCCTTCCTTTTATCAATTTATAGGTGGTTAGAGCTCTAAGAGTTGTTTGAGATCATCTAGGTCCAAACTCTTCATTTTCAGATGAGACATTGGAAACCCAGAGTGTTGAAATAACTTACCCATAGACAGACAAGTAAATGGCTTGGTCAGACTTCTATATTCTAATTGTAAGCTCATGTTGTAATTTTAGAAAATTATTTAATAAAATAGCAATAGCTAACACATATAATGTTTTAAGGTTTGCAAAGGTTTACAAATATCTCATTTGATTCACAACCTATCTCTGGGATGCAGGTGCTATTATTATCACCCCCATTTTACAGATGAGAGAACTGAGGTATACTGAGGCTACATGACATTCCCAGCATCATACAGCTAGTAAGTATCTTAGGGAGGATTTGAACTCTGGTCTTTCTGACTCCATGGCCAGCAGTCTATGTATACCACTGGGCTGCCTACTATAATCTATTGTGGGCCCCAAAATATTTTGATTTTAAATGAGAACCACTTACAGTGGATGATATTTTCTCAAAGGAGTCAATGTTTAATAGTGGAATTTCATTTTCTAGGAGACCCAGGCAAGAGCAGCCATTCACACTAGTAGGGTTTTCTAGCAGGTCTCAAAGCATACCATACAGATGACTGTGTCCTCCAAAAGCTTGTAAAACTGCCTCTGAACCATCCAGTGAACCTGAGGGCATATAATGACAATCTCCTTTGAATTTCTCCTAACAGTTTGGTAAGGGCACATGTGGATTCCATTTAAGGCTGTCACTTCATTTCCATTTCTTAGTGAAACTGAACCCTAAAAGCCCATTCCTTGAATTAGCAGCAATGCCCACATGAGAGGCACTGGTTTCTTGAAGGCTGATATACTCACTACATCCTGAGTGCTGCATGCCAGCCAGTTGAACTGAACTCTGCAGAGGAAAAACAGAAGGGCATAAAAAGAGAATGAGAGCTTGCTCAGCTCCACTAAAAAAGTCCGACAAAAAAGCTGCCTACTCAGCAGTCTCTGAATGAGTGGCCTTCTCTGAAGCTTGTTTAGTTTGACACAGGTATAATGCCACAAGGCTCGGTTGAACTAAAGTGGAGAAACGAATCAACAGGAAGCTTAATAGTGCCGTACTGTAAATTTGTTATCTTGTAGCTCCAGGAGAGTTTAGTAAATGGAAACATTCCACCAAGAATTAATGTTGAGTCTTGATGTATTTGAGAGAGAGTGAGCATTCAAGAATCTTAAAGGGACCAGGATGAATTTCTGTGCTTCTAAGAGTAAGCCAGACTTTCCTTCTTTTTACAAATCCTCTTGAAGGTCTTTTGTAACTTTCTTAGCTTTGGGGATTTTTTACAGGTATTTTTGTCTTAATACACATAAAGAGAAAAGAATATAGCTATGTAAATTATATGAAATGTATTTGTTACCATAAGTATGGTTTTACTATACCCTCATTCACTCTCTTTTACTTTATACCACTCAAATTCTGCATTTCCATAATTTTTAAAAGAATACAGATCATCTTACACATGTCATAGTGTGTTGTTAAGCAAAATTGTCTCATTAGCATGGCTTTTGTTTCTTTTGAGTGGAAGTACTTTCAGCTGTTAAGTGCTAAGCCCCAGGCCCAGGGCCCTGTCAGGTGTGAAACCTGTGTGGGTGTGGATTGGTGACTTAGGAGGGGCCAGCTTGGGAACCAATGGTCTCTGGTCATTGAGGCGGGGCTTGAGAACG
>JAQQSZ010008525.1:0-13016 GCA_028646595.1 Phalanger gymnotis | reverse complement strand
AAAATTTCCATCATTTCAAAAAATATAAATTTTTTACTGATGCATGTTAAACTTATATTATAAATTTGTGGGTTTTTCCTGGCATTGAAATTTTGATGGTGTGATATTACATCATGTAACCGTATGGTATCATATTGTAAACAAGTCATTACATGCATATATTCCTGCCAATGCATGCTAGACTTTCCAACAATTTGCAACACACTCACCTGCCAACACTTGCTAGTTAAAACCTATCAGCGGACTTGACCACTGATTGGTTATAACTTGGATTTTGTGTGTTTATTTGGAAAACATTGTGATCACTATGACTTTAACTCTACTACACAACAGATGAAACGTGTAGGAATAGTTTTTCAAAATTTTCTTCTCTTCTCTTCTTTACTTCATCACCCCTTTATTTTTATTCGGTGCTCCCTAATTGCACTTGAGGTTACTACTACCCCCCCAGATCATTCCAGTGCCTTCCAGGGGGTGATATCACCCACTTTGGGAACGTACAAACCCCTGTCCCAAAGCCCATTAGTTTGGGACCCTCTCCTTATTGGTAGAGATGAATGCCCTAGTCTGTGCGAGAGGAGGGGCAGAGCTGGTGAGAAGTGAAAGAGTAGAACTCTTCCTTCACCAGTCTCTTCTGGGACTTTCTATACCAGTGTCCCCTTTGAGTCCCCTTTCAGAACTCTTTGGGGTCGGTCACCTTTGGGACTGGTCAAGCTTCAAGTCTTCTTCAAACATCAATTCTCTTTGGGCACTCCTGGCTTCCAACTTCAAGAAAGAAGGTAGAAGAGGTCAACCCCACTTCAGGTTGCTGAAGGAAAAGACATGAGAGGAGCTGACAATCCATCATGTCCCTGTCCCTGGCTTGCTACTCTAGAGACATCAGGGAGTTTCCCCTTGAATGAGATCCAGGATGCTCCCTCTTGGGTGAGCTGCATTATCTGGCCCCAATAGGAAAGCACCTTCACTCTATTTAGTCTGGTATATATTCTATGCATACCTTCTCTGATTTAGGTTTTGCTATGATTTGGATAGATGGGCTTCTTTGCTATTCTTTTTATGTGTTCATTATGGAACTGCTATTAGATGGGAAAGAAGTCAAGCCTTGGACATAGAATTTAAGGTCTCCCTTCCGCCTAGAAATGACAAAGCAATCAGAAATTAGATGGAACCCAATCACACCCACTAGATGAACAGTATTTAAGGGAGCAGATGGATATGCTTCCAGCTCATAGCCCCTCTCTCTGAGGAAAGCAGAATGGTGGCCTCTGGCCCCAAATTTCTGCTTCCCCTCCTGGCAGGAATGAATGTTTCCCTGGGAGAAGAGGCGTGGGTGGAGGAGATGCTACAGATGTCTATTCCACCTCCCTTTGAGCCACATAATGACAGGCCCACACAACATGTGGGCCTCTCTAACTATGTGGGACCCATTACTCTCACTCACTATATCATATCATCATCATCATCATCATCATAATTCCATTCTGGGCTATTCCCCCTAACTTGAACATGAAGTTGGGTCCCTTGGGGATGAATATCCCAGAATCAAGGTAGCTCTTTGGGTCCACACTCTTAAAATGATAGCTCACAAGCCTCTACTGATGTGTTTACCTTTGCTCTCCTCAATCTGAGGACATCATTACTTTAAGGTAAGACAGTACGTGACCAAAGCATGCGAGAGGAGGGGAACCTCTCGCCACTAATGCTATAGGTCACCGAGCTCCCATCACTGCTCCCATCAGCCTCAGTCTTCCAGGATGCTACCATAGACTAGTCTGACAGCTGCTTCCCTGCTTTGTTGTGGTCTCTGCCATTCAGATACTAGTACTTCTAGCTTTGGGCTCAGCTGACATGGTAGCCCAGAGAGTTAATATGAAATATTGGAAAGAACTAGAATCTACACCCCCAAAATAGCAGGAGGCTCAGCTCTGGGGCCTAATGTCTCCCGATGGGAATCCTATTTCCAGGCACCAGGCTCTCAGTTCCTCTCACTCACTGACTCATTCAACTCAACTCCACACCTGATCTTCCCTCTCCATTGGGTATTGCAGTTAGCAACATCAGGAGGAGGTGTGGAGAGAGAAAAGTCCCCTCTTCCTCTAGTTGGATTCTGAAAGAGGTTCAAGGTTATCCTAGGCCAGGACTCCCTAGCTCAGGCCAATGGGATGACTTAAGCTCAGGTTCTGAATGCAGTGAGATAATTGTGGGCCATAAAAATAAAAACAAGTTTACTTAAAAGGAAAAAAGATGTAATTGGGTTAAATGTTACTACTTTCCATCTCCACATTCACCGTGTCAATAACCATGCCAGGTGAGAAAGGTCCCTACCATGGCAATAACCATGATAGGTCAGAAAGTTCCTCACAGGGCAGTGGTAATTCTGCTAAAACCTCTGAACCCAACTGCCTGTAGCCTGGCCCTTTTATGTTTCAGAAAGGAGACAAAACCACTGATGATCCAAAGAATTGCTTCCCTTTTCCTCTTCAAGGGAAAATATCCTACATAAAACGGGTACTATTCCTACCACATACCACCCCTTGGTGGCAAAGTCCCAAAATTTTTTGAAGAATTCTTCCACCATGAAAATAATCTCAAAACAATTCTAACCTCGGGAAGAAATCTGGCATAAGCCGCACTGGAGGAAGTGCTTAGTGCAAATAATAAAGACATAAAATAATATTAAATTGTACCTTTAAAAAGTGTAATTCATACAATGAAGGTGGTGTTAGTGGCAGTTCAGAATAGATCTGATGGACACACTACAACCACAATGACCAGGAACATTGGGTCCATAGCACAAATGGCAAGACTTCCAATGTCATCATTGGCCCCTATTGTGAGTTAGGGTCATCTGTAGCAAGGTAGCTAAGAGGTCATAAGCCTCTTTAGGCAAACTGTCCCAAGGTTTGAGTTGAGTGAGTGTGGGACCCTGAATGATACTGAGAGAGAGAAGAGAGAAGAGCTGGCTGACTCATAGAATCTTCTTGTGAATAGTTGGCTAATACAGAAGACAAACAGACCAAAAGAAACAAAAATGGTAAACTAGGTTCAGTGAGAGTGAAGTAGAAGGGGTGGCACCTGGGAAGATTCTCCATTGTGGCTCCTAGCAGACAGGAACCAGCTATAATCTCTACCTTCTTGCTTTGTTCACTCTTTCCTTCAGGTTCACAATAATAGTAACACCAGTGGCCAGGTTTTACAGTTCTCCCTGTCTCTATCTTTGTCTCCCTCTGTCTCTGTCTCTCTTAAAACATCTTGACCAAAGGGAAAAAATATTCTACACCAAGCACATTGTTCACTTCTCACTTCTAATGAAATCTCAGTCTTGCTCATTTTTTGGATGAGAAGAGAAAGAAATTGTTTTTTCATATCTATTATATCTCTCAGAGTCTCTCACAGACAGGTGTTGGAGACTTTGTATCTGCCTGTGCACTCTGTCTTCAGTGACCCACTACATATTAATAGAGGATCATGTAATGTTGAACTATTTAACCATAGGATCAAGATTAGGAATGCAGGGAAATAAAGCCAGTGATGACCTGGGAGAATACTTTAGGGGTTTCTCAAATATCTGTCAAAAATTATAATTATTTACAGATCACCCAAGAGCAAATGCTGTTCCATTCTATATCCCACTTCCCTTCTGGACTTCTCCATTTCTGTTTTAGGATACTACTCTTCTTTCAGACACCTTAGCATTATTCTTTAGTCTTCATTCTCTCCCAACCCACATACCTCATCAATTACCAAATCTTGTCATTTTGACCTCTATGATATTTCTCTCTTGCACCACCTTCTTTCTATTCATATGGCCACCATCCTTGTTCAGACTCTTATCACCTCTTCCCCTAGACTAATGCAATAGCTTCCTAATTGATTTCCCTGCCTCAAGTCTCTTCCTACTCCATTCCATCTTCCACACAGCTGCCAGAGTGATTTTCTTAAAGTGTGGGTCTGACCATGTCATTACCCTACTCAGCAAACTCCAGTAGTTTACTATTGGCCTTATAATCATACCTAAACTCCTCTGTTTAGCTTTTAAAGCCCTTTACAACCCGTCCCCAATTTACCTTTTCAATCTTGTTCTATATCATTCCCCTTCCTACACTCTAGGATCTAGCCAAACGGTCTTCTTGCTATTACTCACTCAGGACACTCATCTCCTATCTTTGTGCTTTGTATCAGCTATCCTCCTGCCTGGAATGCACTTACAACCTCACCTCTGCCTCTTAAAATATGTTATTTCTTTCAAAACTCTGTGTAAGAAATATTTTCTACACAAAGATACACCTAGCTGCTGCTCCCCAAAATTTACTCTGAATTTATTTTGCAAAAAAAATTATATACCCATTTATGAATATCTTGTCTACCCCCAATAAAATGTAAGCTCCTTGAAGATAGGGATGATTTCATTTTTGTCTTTGTATTGCCATTGCCTAGGACAATACCGGGCACATAGTAGATGCTTAATCAATTCCTGTTTTATTTTAAACACATCTTAATGATATCTTCTGCTTTTCTTTCTGTCATCCAGGTGTATCCTAGATGTACATTTCCCACTGTATCCCTCTGCCTACTTCCTCCCATAGAGCCATCTCTTATAATAAAGAATTTTTTTCAAAGAGAAACTAGCCAAACTAACCAACATATATTTTTTTTAAATCTGATGTTCTATGCAGTGTTCCATGCCCATGGTCTGATCCTTTTCTATAAGAAACCTTTTCAATCCTCAATATATAGACAATTAATATATTTTTATATTTAATCTCGTCAGAGATATTTACTGCAAAAAATTTCCCTGCCTACTACTTTTCTTCTCATTCTAGTTACATTAATTTTGTTCATGTAAAATTTTTGCCTAATCAACATTATCCATTTCATTTTTTACAATACTCTTGTAAAATGCTAACTTATTGATTGATTTTGATCCTGTTGAATCCCAATATTAGTCTTCCCATATTTCTTTGTGTTTTGCATCTTCATCATTTGTCATGGCATAGCCACATTCCATAAGGTTCACTTGCCAAAATTTATTCCACCTTTTCCCAATTGTTGTGCAGCCTGGGCTATTTCCATTTTATTGCTATTAAGAGTTAAGTAGCTGTGACTATTTTTATATATTTACTAGGAGGCATACATTTATTTCAAAGGCCCTTACCCTATAGTTATGCCTACGGTGCTCACATTTATATAATGCTTTAAGGTTTGTACAGCTCTTTGCATAGATTATCTCATTTGATCCTTACAACAACTCTGTGAACTGGTACTACTATCACCTCCATTTTATAGATGAGGAAACTGAGGCTGAAAGAGGTTAAGTGACTCGCCCAGGGTCACATAGATAGTAACTATCTGAGGCAGGATTTGAACTCTGGTCTTCCTGACTCCAGATCCAGGACTCTTATTTACTATGCCACCTAGCTGCTATAATATCAGATACCTAGAGGAGAGTTGAAAATCCAGTTTTCGGATCCAGATGTTTGGTCTACCCAATGGTGAATAATTTAGATGTTTGAAAACATTTTTGGGGACTGCATCTTTTTAATTCTCATCCATACTCCTGCTGCTTAAGCATCAGCTCAGCTGTAGAGTGTCTCTTCATTGTGCACACTTTCAAGGGACTGTCAACCCATCAGCTGAAAAACCACCTTCCTCGCCAAGTATTTCTGCAAGAGGTCCGATTACAAGGCAGGTAATTGGTCTGGATGGGCAGACTACCATTGGCTGGGAGGCAGGGCCCTTCTGCAAGAGGTGGTCAGAGTTCCTGGGGGTGAGTGAGCTCACTCCAACTCCCTCCCCAGTGAGCTGATTACTGCTGTTTCAAGTAAAACTTTCTTCACCTCAGGCCCTAATTACTGCTTGGCACACGGTCCTGGAGTGGTTTCCTGACTGTTTAGGTTGATTTGCCCAGCCTTCGTTGGACATGAGTCTGGGCTAAATTTAAGCCCGTCACAGACAATTTAACAGTTTTTTTGAGGGGGGTGGCAATTTAACAGTAGACCATAATTACCCATACAACTGATACCTTAATTCCCAAAACAATCTGTGGAGGTGTGTGGAATTCAAATCAGTCTAATTAGAATTCTGTCTTCTCATAATAAAGTGCAGGATAATTGCTAATTATCCCTGTCCCCCATGCAATATTTTAAGGAAGGAACTTTTTTTAATATCAGAGTTTTTTAACTGTTTATTTTTAATTTCTGACCAATGCCCCTGGGAGTAAAGGGAGATGGGTCTTGTCTACATCTATTTGTGGGCCTTCCAGATTCTTCTCCCATAGGCATGAGACAATGGCTAATTCAATTCAATTCAAATAGATAAATATTTATTAAGAAACTATTTTTTAAAAAGAGGCCAAACATATTGGTGCCTACCCATTGCCCCTGGTGCTGATGAGACCAAGGCTGATAAATTGCCATAGCTCTGGCCTTCCCAGCTACAGTAGGGCTGAAGTTGATCAGGTGTCTGCATTTAGTCCAGTAGCAATAGGGTGAGCTCTCAGAAGCAGGAGGCCCATTCATGGTACCTAAGAAGGTGAAGACAGGCCCAGGTCAGAAACAAAGAAAGTTGGCCTAAGACTGGCTGCTGTACTCCTGCCTGGAAAGTGCTATACTCAGGAAATAAAGGGAGAAACAGAGAAACAGAAGGGAGGAAGGGGGGAAAAGGAGAAGGAAGGAAGGAACAAAGGAAGAAATGAGAAAGGAAAGGAGGGAAGAAGGAAGGAAGAAAAGAAGGGAGGAAGAAAAGGAAGAAAACAAAGGGAAGACGGGAGGCAGAAAGGAAGAAGAGACTAGTCTTAAGCAGGTTGCTAGGAACTGAGAATACAAAAACAAAAATGGAACTAGTCCCTTCCCTCAAGGAGCTCACATTTTAATGGGGAGAAATGACATGGACACAGTTCAGCAAATATAAATTGCATACACAAAGAACAGAAAGTGATATCTCAGATGAGTCCTGACAACATGTGGAATCAAGAAAGGCTTCACGTAGGAAATGTCACTTGAAATGAACCTTGAAGAGAAAATCGGGTGAACTTAGGCCATGCCCTTAGGAGTGAAATGTTCACCTGTGGCTCTGAGGTGATAGGATTCAACTCAGCTGTAAATGATACCCTAGCACAGCACCAATGAGATGTTTGGAGAAAAGTTAAGGGGGCTGGAACAAGCACCAGCAGAAAATAACAATAAGTAATTAATAATAATAACAATAATAAGGCTTCGGTCCTTCCAGGATCTGTCATCTGTGTGACCTGGCATAGTGGACTGGAATCCCAGCTTTTCTATTTACTACCTTTGTGACTGCAAGCAAGTTGCTTAACTTCTCTGTGCCTCAGTTTCTCCATCTGTAAAATGAAGATGAGTTTGGCTTAAGTGATCTTTAGTCCATCAATCTACCTTTAGGGTCCCTTTCAGCTCCAAGTCTGTGATCCTACACTCTCCCTTCACATACACTGATGATACGCCTTAGGTGGCTGGATGGTGCAGTAGATAGAATGCAGGGTCTGGAGTCAGGAAGACTCATCTCCCTGAGTTCAAATCTGGCCTCAGACACTTGCTATCTGTGTGACCCTGGGCAAGTCACTTAACCCTTTTTGCCTCAGTTTCCTCATCTGTAAAACAAGCTGGAGAAGAAAATGGCAAACCACTCCAGTATCTTTGCCAGATTCCAAACAGGATCACGAAAAGTCAGACATGACTGAAATGACTCAACGACAACAACAGATTGCCTTAGAAATTGCTGATGCTAAAAAAAAATTTCACCCTGGTTTTTCTCCACCTAGCTAGTCCTTGGATGCTAGGCAGCCAGTCCATCCCAAGGCCTGTACTCAAATCACTTTCAGATTGGTAGCATCTTCCAGGACTTCTGTTTCATTGTTACTGCCTTCAGTGAAGCAAGAATAACAACTCATATAGAATAGTTACAATGTCTTATTTCATTTTTTCGAACGAGGATAGAGCTTTTACTGTTACTCCATTTTATAAATCAGCATACTGAGATTCACAGAGACTTGTCCAAGGACACACTGCTGCTCAAGCTGAGACTTGAATGTCAGTCCAGGGTTCTCTCTGGTAGTAAGAAAATAAAATTAAAAAAAAAAAACTATGAGGAGACTACAGAAGACTGTGGGGAAAAAAAGGAGTAGGAAGACAGAAATTGATCATGAAATCATCCCATGGAGTCAGTTGTGGTTTTTTGCCAGTCATTTCTGACTCTTCATGACCCCATTTGAGGTTTTCTTGGCAGAGATACTGGTGTGATTTGCCATTTCCTTCTTCAGCTTATTTTACAGATGAGGAAACTGAGGCAAATAGGGTTAAGTGACTTGCCCAAGGTCACACAGCCAGTACATGTGTCAAGTGTCTGAGGCCAGATTTAAACTCAGGTTCTCCTGACTCCAGGGCGGGTGCCCTATGCACTGCGCCACCTAGCCGCCCGTCCATACAGTTTTAAAGTATGCCGTTTTAAGTCTGTGTCTATACAGTTCCAACCACTGGACTCTGAGGAAGCTAGGTGGTGATGTGGAGAGACTGCTGGACATGGAGTCAGGAAGATCCAAGTTAATATCCTGCTTCAGGCACTTGGTGAGCTGTGTGACGATGAGCAAGTCATTTCACCTCTGCTTGCCTCAGTTTCCTCTTTTGTAAAGTAGAGATAATAACAGCTCCTGCTTCACAGTGTTGTGAGAGTCAGATGGGATTTTCTATACGGATGTATATGTATAGCTATAGAGCTTATAAATCTTAAAGCACTCTGTAGTTGTTGATAGTTATTTCTTAGTTTTTATTCAGATATCTGGCCCTGAGCTGACCCAGTCTAGAAGTCTAGTTTCGTTCCCTCCCCTGGGGACTGAGAGAAGTCATATGTATTTCTCTTATTCATTTTGGGGGGGGGTGTGATGAAACCCTCTCACATTCCCCAACACCAACAACCCAAGACTCCTCCCCCTTTTCCTATTTGACAAAACCTGCCTACCCCTCCTCCCCTAGCTGGGTTATTAGAAATCTATGAGATTAAAAATCTGGTCACCCACTGGTTACAGGGCAAGTGAGTCATTGAACTAGACAGCTCAAGGGCCCTGGGAACACAGTAAGGGGTGAGGGGCAGCTGCTGACACACGGTCTTACCAGCTCAGAGCTATATTCAATCCTCGGGTGGGGTTCCCCTTCCCTCCCTTCTCTGGCTTAATTACCCACTTGTAATTGCTGGGACCACCAGAATGATGGGAACTCCTCATGACCTACTTGCTGTCCAAGGGGCTTCCCTTCCCACGGTGGAGGAAAAACTTTAGGAGTCCCAGCTGTATGCAGGGGAACATCTAGGCCTCACAGCAGCACATCTGGAAGCTGTAGGGACGGAGTGGGCAAATTCTTAGAATGAACTCAGACTTTTGAGTAGAGGGAAAAGGACGTATCAGTGACCTCCCAGTGGCCTGAAGTTGATCTTGATCTGGCTTCAACACTTCTGACCTTGGGCCAATAAAGACATCTCTGTAAACCTCAATTTCTTCACATCTATATATGCTTTCTATGTCATTAGATTCTTATGAAAAAAGGATATCGTGAATGAGTATGTAAAAAGCCAACATTTGTAAAGTACTTCGCAAACCATAAAGTACTGCATAAATGCTAGCTATTATATAAATGCTATGATAATTTACTGTTATTATTACTGTAGGAAAGGATTTCCAGATACATTATTATAGAAAAGAAATTCCCTAAGTAATGGGTGTGATTTGAGAAGAATCAAAATAAGGCCCTTCCATCTGGATGGAAGTAACCCTCCAGCTGACCTGTCAAAACCTTAACTTCCACTTAGCCCAAATGGCCCACTAATAACAGTCACCTTGAAGGATGAGAAAATAAAATGAAGATGTCATCTTCAGAAGGCCATTGTTAAAAGGGACTTTTGTTTCCTGGGAACAAAGAGTAGGCCTTGCCCTAAAAGAAGGAAGGTTTCAAGTGGACTTTAACTTTTGTGTATTAACTCTGTATTCGATGTATTTCATAATTACTGAACTATACCCTTTTATCTAATCTCATGTTCCCATAGAATGGGGGCAGCAAGGTGGCTCATTGGAGAGAGTGCCCGGCTTGGAGTCAGCAAGATTCGTCTCCCTGAGTTCAAATTTGGCCTCAAATGCCTCCTAGCTATATGACCCTAGGCAAGTCACTTAACCCCATTTGCCTCAGTTTCCTCATCTGTAAAATGAGCTGAAGAAGGAACTGGCAAACCACTCCAGTATCTCTGCCAAGAAAACTTCAAATGGAGTCATGAAGAGTCAGATATGAAGTTCCAGATATGAAAGAAATTGTGTGTAATCTCTTATGGTTCTCCATAGGAAAAAGTAGGAAGGAGCTATGGCCTTTAAGAACCAATAAGAAAGGTACTTTGTGTACTTTAATTTCTTTCAATTTTGCCCTAAATTGCACATCATCCTTTTAAATATAGCAATTAATCGTCCTAATTGTTTACGTTTAGCTGTTTTGATGAAGAGTTCTGTATTTATAGAAAAAATGGAATGAAGAAGCATGTGTTGACTTTGATTCAGTTAAAGATGCCTAGGGAAATTCAACGAACAATTGGATTCAGCAACTGTTTATTAAGTGCCTACTATATGTAAGGCAGGGCAGCTAGATGGCACAGCAGATAGAATGACAGGCCTGGAGTCAGGAAGATCTGAATTCAAATCCAACCTCAGATGCTTACTACCTGTGTGACCCTGGGCAAGTCACTTGACCCTACTTGCCTCAGTTTCCTCATCTGTAAAATGAGTTGGAGAAGGAAATAGCCAACCACTCTACTATCTTTGCTAAGAAAACCCCAAGTGGGGTCGCAAAGAGTCAGACACGACTGAAACAACTGAATGATAACAACAAATATGTAGGATGCTGTGCTAGACATTGGAGATACAGAAATGAAAAATGACATAGTCCTCATCCTCAAGAAGCTTGCAATGTGTTAGGAGGATGACACATACACAAATAATCATAATTCAGCATTGAATGCCATAGGAGTAAGGCAGAGATCCAATCAAATCCAAGTCAAAATGCTTTAGGAAAACTTGGAGAGACCATTTTTAGATGGGGGCAGAGGGGAGATCAAGGAAGCACGCATGGAAGAGATGGTACCTGAACTAGACCTTGAAGAAGGAGAATTATTTTAGCAGGAAGGGATGAAGAGGGAGTGTATGCCAAGCAAGGGAGATGGCTTATGTAAATGTGGAGCTGTGGGAAAGTTCAGAAAGACATCAGGGAACAGCTAGTCGTCCAATTTTTCTTATATTTTGGAGGTCAGTAGCGTGAAGTAAAGTTGGAAAGGTAGTTTAAGAGACAGACCATGAAGGCCCAGAAGACTAGGCTAAGAAATTTATACAGTCTTGCCAAAAAGAAATCTTTTTTAAAAAGAGCCTCAGGAAGAAAGAAAAAGGTCTAAGGAGAGGAAGACCATTTTTGTGACTTGCAGAAAAATGTATTGGAAAGAAGAGACTAGAAACAAGGAGAGAACAGAATCCGATAGGTGGGAGGGAGCTCAGAGGCTATCTAGTTCAACCTGTACCCGAATGGGTACCCCCATATGTTGTTGTTGTGGTTCAGTCATTTTCAGTTATGTCTGACTTTTCATGACCCCATTTGGGTTTTTTTGGCAAAGACATTAGAGTGGTTTGCCATATCTTTCTCCAGCTCATTTTACAGATGAGGAAACCAAGGCAAACAGGGTTAAATGACTTGCCCAGGGTCACACAGCTAGTAAGAATCTGAAGTCCCATTTGAACTCAGGTCTTCCCGATTCCAGGCCTGGCACTCTGTGCACTATGGCACCACCTACAAGTCCCTGTTTTTTCCTTGCATCAAGCCTAAATACCCTTCTTTTCAACTTCTACCCATTGCTCCTAGTTCAACCCTCTGGGGTTTAGCAAAACAAGACTGCTCCTTCCTATACTTGATAGTCTTTCAAATAAATGAAGGTAGCTGTCATATCTTCTTCAGACTAAACATCCCCAGTTCCTTCCGTAATTCATTACTTGATATGATTTCCAGTTGCTTCAACTTCCTCTGGAAGTACTCCCAATTTATCAACATCTTTTCTAAAATGTCGCACTTAGAATTGAAAATAATAATAATTATTGTCGTTGGTTGTTCAGTCATGCCTAACTCTGTGGGACCCTATAGACTTTTGTCTGTGGGGGTTTCTTGGAAGGATACTGGAATAGTTTGCCATTTCCTTCTCCAGTGTGTCCCCATTTTACAGATGAAGAACTGAGGCAAATAAAGGTCAAGTGACTTCCCCAGGGTCACACAGCTAGTAAGTTTTTGAGGCCAGATTTTAACTCAGATTTTCCTGACTCTATGAACTCCATGCTCTATCCACTGCACCACCTAGCTGCCCCAATAATAATAATAGCATTTATATAGCACTTTAAAGTTTGCGAAGCGCTTTACAAATATCTCTTTCGATCCTTGTAATAACATTGGGATATAGATATTATTATCACCCCCAGTTTACAGATGAGGAAATTGAAAGAGTTAGTGAGGTTAAGTGACTTGCCAAGAGTCACTCAGTTAGTAAGTGTCTGAGGCAAGATTTGAACCTAATTATCCAGATGTGGTCTATTCAGGGCAAAATACATTAGACTATTATGTCCCTGGACACAGTGCCTCTAAACTTAGCAAAGGTTGCATTAGTTTTTTGGCTGCCTTGTCCTACTGTTGGTTCACATCGACCTTGAGGTCTACTAAAATACCCAGATTTCTTTCACAGGAACTCTTGTCTGGCCATATTTTCCCCATCCTGTACTTGTATAGTTTATTTTTTTGGACCCAAATATAGGATCTTTGGTCTTTCCCTATTAAATTTCGTTTTACTAGATTTGGAACATCCTTCTAACTTGTCAACATCTTTTTAGATTCTATGTCATCCAGTTGGGAGTTTGTCCCCCATCCAAAAATTATTCTCCTTGCTGGAAAAGAAAAAGAAAAATAGGAATTGAGTAGCTCTACTTTTTCCCTGTCATCATTATC
>JAQQSZ010008524.1:0-13016 GCA_028646595.1 Phalanger gymnotis | reverse complement strand
TCTTTCTTTCTTTCTTTCCTTCTTTCTTTTCTTTTTTTTGGTTTCATTTTGTTTCTAATACCCAAGTCCATGTATTCCATGTCAAAGATTAATGGACTTCTGTATTTCATGCCAAAAATGTCATCTCAGAATTATTGTATTGTCAAAATGACTGAAGCTTCTAATAGCTATTTTCCTTAACCTCACAACTCAAAAGAACCTAGGGTATTTTTTTAAAATAAAAAAATGATCAGTGAGACAGTTATGTATATTTGATCAGTTTTGATATATGGAAGGAAACAAAATGCATCTCTTATTCTCTTATAAGACTTTCTCTTCAGTTTTTTCTCTGTGTACTCTTAATGGGGAATGAATTAGTCCCTCTGTCCATGATTAGAACTGTTGGTTTGTTAATGCCTGTCTGAGAAGTGCTGAGTAGCTTTTTCGTCAATAACACACTATCTGGTGATGTAATTATGTGTGTGTGTGTGTGTGTGTGTGTGTGTGTGTGTGTATGTGTTTCCCCTTCTCAAATAAATGGAGCACTTCATAGCATAGATTATCTTGTGGTCAAAAATGGCTTTGAAACCATTATTACTCTTGTTCAAGAAGCATCCTTCAGTTTCTAAAAGGTTTTCAGAGGCTTTTCTTTGTCAGAAGTATCTGGACTAGCATAAAAGACATCGAGGTTGTTGGGAAGACAAAAGTAGCTATAACTCCATGCAGACCTGAAGCCCAGGTCAGACTTTTCCAGAGAAGGGGAGATGTGAAGTGTCAGATAAGGATTATAGATTCATAGGATATATAGATTTAGAGCAGATGAGACTTCTTTAAAGCCCAGAGAAATCGAGTGACTTGACCAACACCATTTAGATAGCAAGTGTGTCAGGATTCACACACAGGTCCCATGACCTAAAGTTTAATGCTGAACTCTCCTTCCATTCACCTCTTAAGTAGACTATTAAGTGGGGCATATCTCTACTTTTTAAAAAATATACAACTGTGATTCCCTGTCCAAAACATCATTCCCTGGCTACCATTCCCTCATATCTATATGCTATCTTTATCTATTAGAATAAAAGTGTCTTGAAATCAGGGACTATCTTGCTCACTTCTATTTGTATTCTTAGCACTTAGCACAGTGCCTAGGACACAGTGCTCATTAAATCCTTTTTCATTCATTCATTCATTCCTTATTTATTCATTCATTTATCAGCATAGGGAACTGCCAGTATGGAAGGTCCATCTACCAATGCAACTCAATAACTGGTCTATAATTTATAATCTTAGGAGCTTGCCCAGATTATTATGAGATTAAGTGACCTATTCATGGTCATGTAGGCAGAACTTGAATCCAAGTCTCCTTATTTCCAGGGCCAGCTGTTCTGTTCAGTATATCATGCTTCCTCTCTTGCTTCTCTTTGTGGTGACTTTTTCTCCCTGAATTAAAGATCAAAACTCATGCTGAAAAAGGATATTCTTTTGTCAAAAACCTCACTAAAAATTCATTTGCTTTTTTTCCCCTGAAATCAGGACTATCCTGGAAAATCTGAAATGTATGATAGTCAAACCCAGAGATCTTTTTTTTTGGGCAGGGCAATTGGGGTTAAGTGACTTGCCCAAGGTCATACAGCTAATACATGTGTCAAGTGTCTGAGGCCGGATTTGAACTCTGGTCCTCCTGACTCCAGGGCTGGTGCTCTACTCACTGCGCCACCTAACTGCCCCAAGAGATCATTTTCCTAGAAGCCCTATCCCTAGAACCTCAGAAGTAACACGCTGCAAGTATGCATTTATGTTGAGCTTTAAGATTTGCACAGCATTATTATCTTATTTAATCCTCACAAAAAGTGCTGTAAAGGCAGATGCTATTATTATTCCCATTTTATGGATGGAGAAGATGAGATACAGATGCAATTTCACCGATGAGAGAGGTGATGTGATGCTCCCAAGGTGATACAGCTAGGAAGTGTCTGAGACAGAATTTTACCTCATCTTTTCCTCACTCCAAGTCTAGCATCCTCCTTCTGTCCTTGAATCTCTGCCCTGGGTCACAGCTAGTATGTTTCTGAGTTGGAGTTCAAACCCAAGTTATCTTGATTCCAGGTCTACTGCTCTATCCATTATACTAGAGGTTCCCAACCCTTTTCAGGCCCCTATGCCCCTTGATTTTCAGTAAATCTTCCTATGTCCCTTATTTAGAAATGAAATTTTTTTTGGAGTTTACTACTCACATTCATATAAGAAAACCCTTCCATGTTCCCATTAAACGTGAAAGGAAACAAATTCTTGAGTGTACCATAGATGTACACATAAGAAATAAAGAGATCCATACATTTCAATAGAATAATTTGGTCATTTACCGAATATTCTCCATAACTCTTGCCAAGCTTCTTGGACCCCTTAAGGGTATAGAAATCCCAGGTTGGGAATCCTCACAATGTGCTACTGCTACCAAAAGACATATAGCATAGTGTGACTGTCCTTGCAGAAATGTCCATCTAGTTGGGGAAATAAAAGAACATAAAGAAAGATGGTTCTTTTTTCATTCGGAGTGGGTGAGAGTGAGAGAAAAGAAATGTTTATTAATGGAAAAATAAAATATAACTAAATTAAAACCAGAATGATGATTGAACCAACTAACATTTATTGTGTATATATGGAGAGTGGTATCTGACAAATTGACAGCTATGGTATAGTAGATGATTATACTGATTATAATTCAAATTCCATTTGAATTTTTAGGAAAGCTATTATTATACGTTTTACAGTTTTGGCATTTTGGCCATTTCTGTAACCCAAACAATCAACATCACAGTGGATTGTCCCACTGGACCTGGGCTGACTGTGGGCATGATGCCTTTTGCTGTTATTGAATTGCACATTTCTAATGGAATTAGGAAACACATCCCTAGCTCCCTTCAGCTCCAGCTGCACATGTGCAATATTCCATGTCTGTGATTTCAGGTCCCAAATGTTACTGACACAGACAGAGGAAAGCGGCTGGAAATTACATTGTGACAGGAACACGCAGCGGCTCTATAAGTGTTAACCTGTGGCAAGCAATGTTGTCACACTGAATTACAGAATCACAGGCTTTCTCGATTGGAAAGGACTTTCACGATCCTCCCATTCCTTTGTTCTATGCAAGAGAAAGCTAAGGTCTGGAGACTGGAAATGGCATGCTTGGGTTCACACAGGTTGTTAGTAGGAGAGCAGGGGCTCGGAGTCAGGTTTCTAGGCCTGGATCATTTCCATGGTTCCATTATGCCTTGACTGCATGACAGCACGCTAATTCCCAAAATGAGCTAGTCAGGGTCTTTTCTTTGCTTGCTGATGTCTTGTGAGTTTGGGGAAGGAAGTCAAGGTCATGATGATCCAGGGTCCCTTGGGGGCGTTGCTCCATTTTGGAACAACTTTAGGAACAAACATTTACATAGTGCCTTCTACACTGCCAGGCACTGTGCTAAGTACTTTACTCTTATCTAATTTGATTCTCACCATAATCCTGCAAGGCAGATGTTATTATTATACATTTTATAGTTTAGGCAAAGAGAGGCTAATGACTAGCTCAGGGTCACATAAGTAGTGTGAGGCCAGATTTGAATGTAGGTCTTCCTGACTCCAGGCTCAGTTCTCTATTCACTGTACCACCTCACTATCCCATAGTGAGATATTATCTTAGCTCAGCTTAAATTTTTTTTTGTTTTAGTTTCAATTAACAGTCATTATTCTTGTCATTATTCTACTCTTATATTATTATTCCATATAATATAGAATTTATAGCATTCTATTTATTATTTATGATATTATTCTATTTATTCTCTCTCCTTACTCTCTAATTGATTTAAAAAATTATTTCCAGTCCCAAATTCTCTTCCTCCCTCCAGTCCTTCCCCCAGTCATTGAGAAGGCAAGAAATATGATACCCATATGCATATGAAGTCATGCAAAACATATGTCCACGTTAACCATGCTGCAAAAAAGCAAGAAAAATAAAGTGAAAGAAAGTATGCTTCAATCTGCTCTTAGAGTTAATCTCTTCTCTCTCTTGGGAAATGGTTAAAATTTTTCATTATAAGTCCTTTGGAATTGCCAGGATCAAGCCTTTCACAGTTCGTCATAGTTATAATATTGCTGTTACGGTGTACAATACTCTCCTGGTTCTGCTCACTTCACTTTATATCAGTGCATATAAGTCTTCCCAGGTTTTTCCAAAACCATCCCCTTCATTATTTCTCATATCACAATTGTATTCCATCACAATTATATACTACAACTTCTTCAGACATTCTCTATTGATGGTCATCCCCTCACTCTGCAATTCTTTGCCACCACAAAAAGAGCTGTTATACATATATTTGTACACATGGGTCTTTTTCCTTCTTTTTTGATCTCTTGGGGATACAGATGTAGTAGTGGTTTTGCTGGGTCAAAGGGTATGCACAGTTTTCTGACTTTTTGGGAATAGTTCCAAATTGTTCTCCAGAATGGTTGGACCAGTTTGTAACTCCATCAACAATGCATTAATGTCTCAGTTTTTTTTACATCTTTTCCAACATTTATCATTTTCCTTTTCTGTCATGTTATCCAATCTGATAGGTGTGAGGTGGTACCTCAGAGTTGTTTTAATTTGATTTTCTTTAATCAATAGTGACTTAGAACATTTTCATTGGATTATTTATAGCTTTGATTCCTTCTGAAAATTGCCTGTTCATATCCACTTATCAAATCTCCCTCCCCCGATTGAAAAGAAAAAAAAAGATAAAATTCTTACAACAAATAGGCATAGTCAAGCAAAACAAATTCCTGTATCAGATGTGTCCAAAATATTTATTTCTTCCTGCATCTTCCTGAATCTTCCTGCATCAGCTCTCTGTTAGGAGGTTGGTAGACAGACAGCCAGGTAAGAAACATGCATTTATTAACTACTTACTTTGTGCCAGGCACTGTGCTAAGTGCTGGGATACAAATATAAGCAAAAAGAAAGAGTTCTTGCTCTCAAAGGGCTTACATTCTATTCAGGGAAGATAACACATTAAAGAGAGTTGAAAAGCAGGCAGAAAAGGGACATAGGGAAAATCTTGAATCAGGGCATGGTGAAAAAAGTCCTTGAGAGTGAGAAATACAGCAAGGGTTGGGATTGGGGTGGGGTAGACCAAAGCATGGCTGACCTTGGTTTGTCCCCAAAATGGAGGCCCTCAGAAGGGACTCACCAACGAGAAAAGGGCTCCACATTTTGTATGGTTCATCATTAGTTCTTTGAAATTTTGGTTGGCCACAGAATTAGAAGTCCTACATCTTTTGAAGTTGTTTGTCTTCATACCATTGTTTTTATTGTATAAATTGTTCCCCTGGTTGTGGTCACTTAATTCTGCATCAGTTCATACAAGTCTTCCCAGGTTTTTCAGAAATTATTTCTTTCAAAATTTCTTGTGGAACAATAGGATTCTATTTTATTTACATGCCATAAAGTGCCCAGCCCTTCTCCAACTGATGGGAACCTTTCTTAGTTTCTTGTTCTTTCCCACTGGAAAAGACCTGCTTTTAATTATTTTTGTATGTGTGGGTCCTTTTCTTCTTTCCTTGATCTTTTTGGAGAATAGACCTGTACTGGTATTGATGTGTGCACAGGGTGTGCACAGTTCCGTGACTCTGGAGGATAGGGGAACTTTTTATGTATTCCATAACCATTTTGCAGATCTCCTAATTCACTACTTTATGAATCTAATAATTTTCTCATATTCTCATATAATATTCTCATATTTGCTACACTGTCATATGTGGCAACTCCACATTGACTTAATAAATGTTTTTCAAGAATTGTTAAGGCTAAAATTGATTGATTTGTGGCCAGTCTGATGATGAGCCTTTCTGAATGTAGCTGCAATGGTCATGGGACCAAAGGTCATTGTTTTAAGGCTGGATGGTGACGACCTTAAAAGTCATCACCCTCCTCATTTTACGGATGAGGAAACTGAGTATAGGAGGGGTTAAATGACTTGCCCAGCATCACCCCAGCTAGTAACCATTTGAGGGTGAGGTCAAACCCAGGTCTTCCTGACTCCAAGTCTAGTACTGTATTCTTTAGACAACTTACCTAAAGCCTATGTATGATTGAATCCATACTCGGGGTCTTTCCAGCCTGGTAGGGCTGGCCAAAGCTTTAGCTCTATTGACCTTCCTGGGATGTGTTGGTAAATGTTTAACAACCAGCTCTCCGAAAGCGTGTCACACTTTTAAATTTAATCTGCATTATTAACATTTTCCTCCACCATTTTTTAAAGTTTAGAAATCAACAAAATGGTAAATCACTCCCTGCTCTATAGCATCTGTCAATTTGCAAGTATAAATGCTTATGTGGAAAATTTAACAATTGGCTCTTGAAAGTTTTTCAGGGCTTCAGCACATTCTTGGACCTAGTTTTTTTGTCAGCTGAGGGTCCCCTTCATCATAGTATGAAGTCCTATAGCAGGTTTTAGTGGAGAACTCATTAGTTTAAAAAATCCTATATTAAGCCCTGAAAGTAGGTGGTAATGAAATATTTGGATAAGGAAAGAGAATAAGGGAATAAGCATTTATATAGTGCCTACTATGTGCCAGGTACTATGTTAAGTGCTTTTACATCTATTATCTCATTTAATCCTCACAACAACCCTAAAAGTTCAGTGCTGTTATTATCCCCATTTTGCAGTTGAGGAATCCAAGGCAAAGGTTAAGTGACTTGCCCAGGGTCACCCAGCTATTAAGTGTATGAGGCCAGGTTTGTACTCAGGTCTTCTTGATTCCAGGCACAATGCTCTATCCATGCATGGCACCACCAATCGTTAGAGAGAGTGCCAGACTTTAAATGAGGAAGACCTAGGTTTGACTGCGGCCTTAGAGACGTGCTAGCTGAGTGACCCTGGGCATGTCACAACCTCTCTCAGCCTCAGTTTCCTTATTGTAAAGTGAGATTGTTGTGATATTGTAAAGACAATTTTGAAAGATTTAGGAACTCTGATCAACACAATAACTACCAAAATTCCAGAAGATTCATGATGAAGCCTTCTGATGGAGTGGTGATAGACTCAGTAAAATTTGAGACTTTTTTTTTAAAGAAATGGCCAACATGGTAATTTTTCTTTTTTGCTTGACTCTATATGCTTGTAAGTTTTTTTTTGGGGGGGGTGCAGAAAAAGAGGGTAGGTCTTCATTTAAAAAATTAATTAAGAATGGGTTATGAGCATCAGATAACATTTGTAAAACACTTTGCAGACCTCTAAAACACTATATAAATATTGGCTATTATTATTATTAAGAAGAGGGAGCCAAGATATGGTAACTTGTTATAGCTCTTCACTACTGTATCTTCTTCAATTCAGCTGTTCATCTGGATAGATAGGGTACAAGGACTACATATCTGGTTAATAATCCTTTTCCACTTCATAAGAACTGATAATAATGTAGTACTTAGCTTCCTTCAGGAATGTATTCAGAAACTGGTGTTAACAGAAATAGTTATGGGGCTCAAAAAAATGTAACCATGGGAGCAGAGGCATCATTCCAGAGCTGCTAAGCCTAGGTCAGCTTAAAGTTCCTTCTTCACCTCCTCCTAGCATCAGACTCAGTTGCAAATAAAAATAATAATGAGACCATGGGAATTCTAGGTTACATATTCCCCCAAATAAACCTCAAAGAAGAGCAAAGATTACTAAAACAATGACAACAATAACAAAACAAAGGCAAAAGATAATCAACAGAGGATTTGGGGAGAGGGCATTCAGAGTTTAAGAAAAAATAAAACAAAGGCAGAGTCATTTAGGTGATAGCATGACTCATTGGGGAAATGGTTCCTGTGTGGGGAAAAACAAAAAAAAACCCGAAAAGAAAACCCTGAAAAACATTCTATGAATACATCAGTGGTATACCACAAAGCTCATACTATTCTTCAGGGAACCTGCACTTAACTAACTTCTAAGAAGGTTTGATTTTGCTTGCTCTTTGTAACCTCTCATTACTCTGGTTTTCTCTTCCTGCTCTTTCCCACACTTCCCTTGTTTTCAAGGTAACCATGTTTAATGTTCCTTGCTTAATATTCTCAGTAGAGCATCTGAGCTAATCTGGAGGAATTGTCTTGTAGTAACCTAATAAGTAATATCACTGGCAAAAAGGCTGCCAGCCATAAATACCGACAACCAAGCTTTTCACTTGTTAGCTCATTTCATAAAAAGGAGAGTTTAACAATTTGATTCAAATAAATTTGACCAACATTCATTAAGTACCTACTTTGTGTATAATACTTTATACTAGGTTCTAGGGACAGAGAAATGAAAAACAATGCAGTTTCTACCCTCCAGGATGTTTCAATCTAGAAGAAGGATATGTAACATTTCCACTACACACACACACGCACACACGCACACGCACACGCATGCACGCATGCACGCAGTGCGTATAAATAAATATATAAACTACATAGTACCAGATATACTATATATACACAATAAGTATGATGAATAAATATGTATACAAATAACTATAATAAGATCTCAATTTCAGTCTAGAAGGAGGATATATAACTATATATACTATATAGTATATAACTATATAGTCTATACACTATATAACTATATTATCTACATACTATATTCAGTCTATACACAAATATACAAAAGTAATATACACAAATAATGAATGAAATCTAGATTTCAGTTTAGAAGGAGGATATATGATTATATTTGCTATATAACTATATAGTACTATAAATAGTATATATACACAAATAACTATAATACAAGTTAGACTGATAAGTATGTAGGAAAGGCTAAATAGATAAGCAAGGGAGACTCAGGGTGGTAGGAGTTGTAAGGGCAGGGAAAGGGAGCAGGGAGACATCATGGAGGTGATACCTGAGTTGGACCTTGAAGGAAGGGAAAGTTTTCAATAGCCCATGGAAGAAAAGCATATTCTGGATACAGGAATGTTGACAGGTGGAAGCAGGTCTAGTTTGGGAGGAATGTAGAGTATATAAAGGATAATGCCATGAAATAAGTCTGGAAAGGTAGGTAGAACTGGACAATTTAAGTCCTTGAATGCCAAAGAAATAAATGTTTATTTTTTCCTGTAAGCAATAGGGAGCCATGTAAGGGTCTTTTGGTTTTGAGCAGGGTAGTTTGCTTTGGTAGGAATGGGATGGATAGAATGGAGAAGAGAGATATTTCAGAAGAGGGACCAGTTAAGAGGCTCTTAGAATAATCTGGATAAGAAGTAATGAGGGTCTTAACTAAATAGTCGTGTAACTCTGCCTCAGTTTCCTCATCTGTAAAATGAGCTGGAAAAGGAAATGGAAAACTACTCCAGTATCTTTGCCAAGAAAACCCCAAATGGGGTCATGAAGAGTTGGACACAACTGAAATGACTGAATTATAATTCCATGTTTCATACTCTATTGTATTTTTATTTTGTTAAATATTTTCCCAACTACATTTTAATCTCATTCTGCTACCCTTGTAAGTGTTGAAGGATATGTGTTTGATACCTCTTCTCTTGATAGCTCTGTAAGACTATATATCAGAAAGAAGGTGCCTACTTGCATTGGTAGGTGTTTCCTCACAAGGCAGTTTCCTATGCCAATTAACTCAAAGGTCCAGTTCTTATACTTATTCTTGTTCTTAGTAACATATTTTCTCCTCCATTTCACCTCTTGAACTTTATCCCTACACCTCATTCCAAATGTTGAGTAAGAAATTCAAGGCTTAACAAATGTTTTACTCTGATGATCTGCCTTTAGTAAGACTTGTGATTGTAATCTCAAGATGTTATTATTATTTTTTGGATCTTATGTAGTGTATTTCAGCAATAACTACCCAGTGGATGGGGCTTTATCTGGATGGGACTTTATCTGAATGGTGCTTTATCTGGATGGTGCTTTTGTACTATTCCCGCTCTTTGGGATGTTTATGAGAAGAGCAAACTCAATTTCTGTCTCACAAATCCTCAGCAAACAGTGACAATGTGTTTGCACAACAGTTAGCTTGGAGGAATGCTGCTCTGTTGTTTCTCCTGGTGCCTTTTGACTCTGTGTCAGTGGAGCCTTTGAAGTAACTTTTCAGTGTGGTACCTAAATGTAAGTCTGACTCTTTTTTGTCTTTCTGAGATGAAATTAAGGCAAAGTGACAGGTGGGATATTTCTTGGTACCCTTGCTCACACTTGAGAGGAATATAGTTTATCTAATTCCCGCAGCAATGAAAATACAGTCTATAAAAGGTGAAAAGACTAGCAGTTGCTAACACAAATCTGAACTAATTACTAGGGGATTAAAGAGCCTAAACACTTCCCCATAGCAATTTTAGAGATAATAATATTATATTTATTGCATTTATTATGCTATGTTCCTTCCTGTCATATTATGTCCACATACACACACATTTTGAGATGAAAATCAAGAAAGAAATTTATCTGCATCATTTTTCCCAACCAGTTCTCCCTAAACATATTTATTTTTCTCTAGTTTGTTTGTTTTTAAAGAATAAGATGGCTCTGTTGAAATATTGGAAACAGCACTGGACTAAAAGTCCAAAGACCTGGTTTGAAATGCCAGCCTTGCTCCTTAAATACCTGTGTGACCTTGGGCAAGTTACTTCCCATCTCTAGTTGCAAAATAAGGGGTTGCACTAGCTCAGGGGTTCATTAGTTCTCAATTTGAGGTCTAAAAATTTGTTTCTTAATTAAAAAAAATTATTACTTATTTTTAACATCCTTTTCTTTTTAAATTCTCCAGTTCCAAATTCCCTCCCTCCTTCCTATTCCTCTCCCATACACTATAAAGTCAAGCAAAATGATATCAATTACATATGTGGAATCATGTAAAACATGTTTCTATAGTAGCCACATAGCATAAAAACAAAAAATAAAGAAAATTATGCTTCAATTTGAACTCTAAGTTCATCAATTCTTTCCCTATAGGTGGATGGCATTTTTTTTTTTTTAAAATCATGAGTCCTTTGGAATTGTCTTGGATAGGAGTGGGAAAACTACGTCCTTGAGGCCACATGTGGCCCTCTAGGACCTTAAGTGTGGTTGTTTGACTGTGAACTTTGGATTCAGTCAAAGACCTGCACCTGACAACCTAAAGGACCACAGGTTCTCTGCCCCTGGTTGGGTCATTGTGTTAGAGTAACCAAGTCCTTAACAGTTGATCATCATTACAATTTTGCTATTACTGTGCACAATGATGTCCTGGTTCTTCTCTCTTCACTTTGCATCAGTTCATATAGGTTTTGTCATGTTTTTTCTTCTGAAACCACCTTCCTCATCATTTCTGTAGCTCAATAGTCCTCTATCACAATAATATTCCACAACTTGTTCAGTCATTCCCCAATTGATGAACATTTCCTCACTTCCAATCCTTTGCTACCACAAAAAGAGCTGCTATGAGTATTTTTGTACATACAGATCCTTTTCCCTTTCCTTTGGTCTCTTTGGGATAGAGAACTAGTAGTTATATTGCTGGGTTAAAAGGCAGACACAGTTTTATAGCCTTTTGGGTATAGTTGCAAATTGTTCTCCAGAATGGTTGGATGAGTTCACAACTCCAAAAGTTTACTAGTATTTCTATTTTTCTGCATTCCCTCCAGCCTTTGTTACTTCTGATAGGTGTGAGGTGGTACCTCAGAGTTGTTTTTTTTCCTTTCTCTAATGAGTAGCGATTTAGAGCATTTTTTTATGTGACCATAGATAGCTTTAATTTCTTCTTCTGAAAACTGCCTGTCCCTATCCTTTGACAATTTACCAATTTGGGAATGGCTCTTATCTTTATGAATTTGACTCAGTTCCCTATATTTTTTGAGAAATGAGACTATAATCAGAGAAACTTGCAGTAACATTTTTTGATATTACTTCATCGTCTATGGGATATTTTAGCAAAATATAGTTTCCTTGGTTATCTCTTAGGTCTATTTATGCTTTTGCTTTGTCTGAGATTGCCTGGAAATTCTCTATTTCAGTACATTTCCATTTTCCACTTTAAGGGTTATATTCAGTTTTGCTGGGTAGGGAATTTTTGGTTGTAATCCTAGCTTCTTTGTATTCTAGAATATCATATTCCAAGCCTTCCACTCCTTTGATGAGGAAGCTGCTAAATCTTGTGGGATCCTGACTATGGTTTCATGATATTTGAATTATTTCTTTCTGGCTGCTTGCAATATTTTCACCTTGACTTGGGAACTTTGGAATTTGGCTATGATTTTCCTGGGAGTTTTCATTTGGGGCTCTTTTGAGGAGGTGATTCATATATTCTTTCAATTTCTAGTTTACCCTCTGAATCTAAGAAATCAGGGCAGTTTTTTAAAAATAATTTCTTGTAATACGATGTCTAAGCTCTTTCTTTGGTCATGACTTTCTGGTAGTCCAGTGATTCTTAAATTATCTCTTTTCAATCTATTTTTCCAGGTCGGTTGCTTTCCAATGAGATATTTCACATTTCATCTATTTTTTCATTCTTTGGACTTTATTTTGTTGTTTTTAATGTCTTATGGAGTCATCAGATTTCACTTGTGCAGTTCTAATTTTTAAAGAATTATTTTCTTCAGTGAGATTTTCTACCTCTTAGTCTATTTGGTCAATTCTGCTTTTTAATGACTTCTTTAGTGAATTTTTTTCTTCCTCTTTTAGGCATTTGGCCTATTCTGCTTTTTAAACTGTTATTTTCTTCAGTATTTTTGGTGCCCCTTTTGCTACTGCTGTTCACTCCTTTAGTCATTTCCAACTATTTGTGACCTCCTTTGGTGTTTTCGTGGCAAAGATCCTGGAGTAGTTTTCCATTTCCTTTTTTAGCTCATTTCACAGATGAGCAACTGAGATGAACGGGTTTAAGTAACTTTCCTAGGGTCACACAGCTAGTAAGTATCTGAGGCCAGATTTGAAGTTATGAAGATCCATTTTCCTGATTTCAAGCCCAGTGCTCTATCCACTGTGCCAGCCAGCTGCCCTACCAAATAGTTAATTTTTTTCATTATTTTCTTGTACCATTCTCATTTCTTCCCCCCAATTTCCA
>JAQQSZ010008523.1:0-13017 GCA_028646595.1 Phalanger gymnotis | reverse complement strand
CAAATTGCTCTCCAAAATGGCTGGATCAGCTTACAACTCCACCAGCAATGTAACAATGTTCCAATTTTCCCACATCCTCTCCAGTATTTATCATTTGCCTCATAACCTCTTATTTTGACTATTGTAATGACCTCCTAAATGGCCTCTCTGCCTCAAATCCCTCCTTACTATCAATTTTTCTCTATACAGGGACCAAAGTGATTACTTTAAGTGGAGATCATTTCATTCCTCTACTCAACAAACTGCAGTTGCTACCTACTGCCTCTAAGAAAACACAAATTTACTTATCTGACTTTTAAAGTACTTTACAACCTGATCGCAAACTATCTTTCTACAGCTTTTATTTCTGTGCCTTCATATTGGCTGCTCACCCCCTGCCTGTCCTTGGACACTCTCATTTCCAGTTCATAGAATACCTCTTTTCTTTCAAAAAGAAACTGAAGCACAGCATTCTATTCGTATCCTTTCCTAATATCCACCAGCTAGAACCCTCTCTCATTAACCACCTCATATGAACTTTGTGAAAGGCAGAATTGTATTAGAGAGGAACCAGGAAGATTTGGTTTCACATCCTGTCTCTGATACCTACTAGCTGAGTGGCTCTAATTCACTTCAACTCTCAGTTTTCTGGACAACTTTGTAAGACTCTAAGTTGCAGTGAAAATCCTAATATGCCTTGGCAGAGGTTGTTCTCTCATTCAGGCAATTCTCTTTAATAATGAAATCACAAGTCCAGTCCCAATATTTATATATGAACTTTTTTTCCAAACAGAAAGTAGGATTCTTCAGAGGATCAGTTGTTTCATTCTTTGTACTTATAGCCATAGAGCCTAGCTGGGCACACAGTAGGCACTTAATAAATGTGTGTTGACTGGCCGATTGAATTAGAGTTTTAACTTTCTAAGTAGAGAAGTCATGGATTCAGAATCAATGAGGAGTGCAAAGGACATACGTTGGCAACTGCGTAATCATAATAATGATGTTTCTTTTCTTTTGACTGATGTGTGATTTATTTGGTAACTAAATCTCATAGTGATGAAACTCACTCTACCAATTCAGGGCAGTATGTACTCAGCAATGTTTATACCCTTAGAGAACTGTCTGGGGGCATTGAGAAATTAGGTTACTTGGCCTGGGTCATATAGCCAATATTTACCAGAATCTAGACTTGAATTTAGGTTTCTCCAACTTCTAGATGAGTTCTCTACGTACATGATACCATACTGCCTTTTCTGATTATATTAACATTATTGTATTTGCTTAAAAAAGCATTTTCATTCTAACAGACACGTACATAACAGACACATTTTTCTGTTTTTAAATTGTAGATACTCTTAAGTTAGATAAAAGATATATTTTAAGTTGCTTTTTTATATAATGAACTGTCTTCATTTAGACAACAGCCTAAAATGCAAACTCTAATTTAAGTATGATTCAGAGCTATCTGAATCTACTCTTCATTTAGATGACATGTAAATCAGATTAATTTGCCTGCATTAGAGTTTTAGAGATAAGATTGCTGCCTCTGGAGTTTCAGCAGGGAAAAAATAAGCCTCCAATGTTTACTATATTTTCAGCTTGGCAGTATCTCTCCACAGGAATGTCTTATACAAACAGAGATGAAGCCTCTAACTGTACAATCTAGTCAATGAGGCAGGAAATTTCAGGAAATCTATTTTATGGTAGCAGTGATAGCATTTCAGGAAATAGGCTTCCATTAAAGCAGGAGGCATTTGGACTAGACATTGGATTACAGGAGAAGATGGTGGAATGTACTTCCTGAAACACATGCAGTTTGCCATAGTTTGAAAACATTTCTTCCTGAAATCAGGAGGAAATTATGTGGTGACCTCTTGCCATTTCTTATGAACTTATGATTTGATGGTTAAATTATGGAAAAATGTAGACATTCCCTATGATTTCACTGAAACTTCAAGATGTTAACCTCTCTACCAGCTCAGGTTAGCACCTTAGATTCCTAAGATTGTTGCAAAAAAGCACTGAGAAGTTAAACAGGAAAAACTGGAGCCTAGATTTTTTTCTGGCTCTGAGGCCAGATCTATCTACTCTGCCTTGACTTTTTTTAACGATTAAATCAGAAACATAAAAATACTAGATAAAAAGGCAAGCATGAGATGTAGTAGTATATTAGATCAACAGTCAGCATATACTTTGAAAGACCTGGGTTCAAGTCCTACCTTTGACACATATTAGATGTATGAGAATGGACAATTCATTTGTATTTATATCCCCAGAGCCTAGCTAGACACATAAAAGGCATTTATTAAATTTAAATGTGTCATCTCACAGTCCCCAGGCAAAAGGAGTTGCTAACCTTTGCAGATGAAGAAATTTCTACAGTGGGAGCTGTCTCTACACAGATGAAATCACAAGTCTGAAATAAGTATGAGGTGTGCACAGTATGCATCACTTATCCTCTTGAAGCACCTGAAGTGGATATTTTCTTTTCTTAACAAACACTCACTCTTACTCTTGCTCACTACAAGAAGATTAACTTAGTAATTGAGATAGTATAAGTATTTTCCTTATATTTCACAACTTGCATAAATATGTCACTGAGGAAATGACATAGTTTAACACCAGGGGTAGGATAGATTTGCAATGACTGCTTGTCACAATAACTTGTTGTGGTAGTGATATATGCAGTAATATATTTCTCAATTCCTTTCAAAGAGGACTTTGGTATGAAACAAAATAATCTAGGCCCATGGCTTTTTGTGAAGAATGAAAGTTACCCCTAAATAGTAAAATTGAAAAATAAATCATCTTCTAGAAAACCTTTGTCAATAAAGCCCAAAGAGCAATTTTTTTCTTCATATTTTATTTGTTTTACAAAGTTTTGTTAATGTTGTACCTGCATTTCAAGGCCTACAATTAGTTGAGCATGACCAGTTTTAATATTTGATGTCCACCATATTTTAAAGGGGGCACCTTCTAGGTGATACTCTGTGCCATGTGAACCTCATTGTCTAACATAATCTTTGCTAACAGCCTACGAACTAAGACTGGATAAATAACACAGGATCCTTCTGCTGAAAATGATAAAACATGCATCCCAGGCAAACTTAAGTGTCATGTAATTCTTTAGCCATCATGTAGCCTAATAGATAGGGTAGGAATCGACTCACTTTCGTAAGAAGACACCCTTAGTGAGAAGAGACACAAATATAAGAGTATTTTTATTAACATATCATGCTTCAACTTATACATAACACTATTAATCTCTTACATAATTTTTAAAGCACTAAACCAGAAAGCATTTCAATCTTTCCTGCTCCACTAGTACCTTCAAACTTGCCCAGACTTCCACTGCCTTGGGAGAAAAACAAAATGAACCATATGCCTGACTTTGTTGAACATTCCAGCTACCATCCTATTTCTATTTTTTTCCACTACCAAATTTCTAACATATCTGGTCACTATCTGATCATATCTGGTCATTACCACAAAACCATGATTTAGAGCTGGAAAGAACCCTTATAGGCCGTCACCTTCATTGGAAAATGAGCTCCTTGAGAGCAGGAGATATTTTACTTTTCTGTGTACATCTCTGAGTCTATCACAGTGTTTTGTACACAGTAAGCACTTAAGAGATGCTTTATTTATTTATTCATTTACCTGATGAGGAAGCCAAGGCATAAAGAAATTGGTTAACTTGCCCCTTGTCACACAGCTAGCATTTGAGTCAAGATTTGAACCAGGTCTTCCTTATTCTCTTTTCAGCTATGCAATATAAAATGTCACATGTTGTCTCTCACTATGCCATATGAGCTTTAGTTTTTCATCATTCATTCTTTCTTTCACCATCTGCATTCTGGCTTTTGAATTTTCCATTCCACTGAAACAGCATTCCCAAAGGTTACTAATCACCTAATTACCAGACCCAGCAGTTTTTCTCAGTTCTCATCCTTTTATGTTTCAATGAAACATTTGAGTATGCTCCTGCCCTGCTTCCTCTTTTAATGTCGGAGATATTGCATAGATTCTCAGAGCAGAAAATTATCTGATAGACCATCAAGTCCAATGCAAGTTCAAGGCTCACCTCAAAAACATACCTAGTGACCAAATTTTCCTGCTACCTTTCTATGTTTTCTAAGCTGATTTCTATCTCCTCCAGCCCCATAAATTCAGGCATTTCCCAAGGTTCAGTAACCCATCCTTGCTCTTTCTTTAACTTTGCCCACAGACGTATCCATCAGTCTCCTGGCTTCAGTTCCCACTTGTATGTAGTTAATTCTCAACTCCATATCTATAGTTATGATCTCTCTCCTGAGACGTAGTTCTATACCTCCGTTTCATTTTAATGTCTTACCATCATACCAAGTGTGACCTAGCTAAAGGTCACTAAAGGTTCAGTATAGTTTAAAGAACTCTGAAGTCTGGAAATCGGGATTTGAGTCTCAGCTGATTAGCTATATAATCCTGGGCAGCCATTATATCTCTCTGATCACCACTTTTGCCACCTATTAAAATGTAGACAATAATACTTTTACTATTTATCTCACAAGGTTATTGTGAAGAAATAAATATAAACTATGATGGTGATTATGGATGATGATGGTGATGATGATGATGATGATGATGATGGTGATAATAATGATGATTTAAAACTGGAAGCTTTGACCTTTGGTTACTATATTTGAGCAGTAGAACTGTTAGTTTCTTATTTAACACATGATTGTACACTCTTCTGAACCTGCCTTCACCAAGAGCTGTCATTTCTTTTTGTTTCTTTTGAATCCATTCATTCCTTTCCATCACCAGTGAAACAACCTTTGTCTTGTTACTTTATATCAAGATCATTGAAATACTTTCTCGATTATTCCCTTGAAAATTTTTCAAATTCTTTCCTCCCTTCTCACTCTCCCTTCTCCAATTTCTTGCTCATATCTGTACTGTATTTAGACTTCCTGATCACCCTTAATGTCTATAAAATGGAGCCCAGACTAGAATTCAAAGTCCCCTACAAAATCACCTCAACCTAGTCGTCTAACTTTGTGTCCAGATTCTCCCACAAATAAACTAACTACCCCAATCAGACTGATCCCTGGTCACTAGTATCAGACCATACCTTGTTCACATGACCTGGCTATTTTCTGTTCAACCTCATGAAATGTTCTACCTTTTCTCTTGCCAAATTCCTCTTAGCCAAATTCCAAGTCAAGGTCACCTTTAAGGAGAAAATCTTTACTTATTCCTCTGGATGACATGAGTCCTTCCCCACATTGAATATTTTAGCTGTAACATCTATTTTGTCATTTAGTGACATGAAGTTTTTTGGATGTGTATGTTTATGTATATATGCATTCAAACATATATGTATATCTATAAATATAGCTAAGTAGCACTGTGGTCAGAGCATTGGACTTAGAGTGAGGAAGATCACTATTTTTTGCTTAAGACGTTTCCTACTTACTGTGTAATCTAGGCAAGCCATTTAATCTACTTAATCTCTCAGTCTCAGGTTCCTTTTCTGTAAATTGGAAATAATTATAGTACCTACCTCAGAGGGTTATTGTGAGGAGTAAATGAGATAACCATATAAAATCCTTGCAAATATTATTCTTACTCAACAAATATTTCCTGAATGAAGACGAATGAAAGCTATAACACTCAAACCTCTCCCATAGTAAATAAAACTGTTTCGATTCTCAATAAGATTCTATGAGGCAACAGGATATTCCAATACCAATTATATGTGCATCTACAATAACCCTTTCTTCTTTACAGGACACATGACATATTGGTTATTGTTATATATTTGGATTTAGAAAGACCTGGGTTCAAATGTGACTTCTGATACTCAAATCATCTGTATTGGTTCTGTTTTATCATCTGCAAAACCACTATCACACTAATGAAGCTAAGCAAAAACTATAGATAGGAATGAGGTGAGGATGGAGTGGGGAAGGAATGAAAAGAACTGGACTGGACTTGTAGTTCAGACCTAGCTTTTAAGCTCGGTTTTGCCACTTACTGGCTATTCCGGTCACTTCACCTCTGTGGGCCTTCTCATCTGTTAGTTGGAGGCTTGAAATGTGGAATAACAAAATTTGAAAGCTGGAAGGTACATCAACAGCCATTTAATCCAACTCACAGGCAAACTTAATTTTCATTATTCTATAACTGACTAGTGATCATCCAGCCTCTACTTGAAGACTTCCAAAGAGGAGGGCATTGCCTTTTCTAAAGGCTAGATATTATATACATATTCAAACAGCTCAAATTCTTTCAAAGCTTTTCTTGACATGAACCTAAATGTGCCTCTTTGTGATTTTCACCTATTGCTTTTGGTTATACTCTCTGGCAATATGTAATGCCTCCTTCCATATGATTGCCCTTAAAATACTTTAACACAACTATTATGACTCTCCTTAAGTCTTCTTTTCTTCAGGCTAAACATACCCAGTTCCTTCATATGATGCTCAATATGGACTCAAGATCCATCACCATTGACTTGTCTTCCTCTGAACATTTTCCAGCTTATCCATGTCTTCTAAAAGTGTGGGGTTCTGAACTGAAGGCAAAATTCCCAATGCGGTCAGATGGGGGTAGACTCTCAGCATATCAGACAATGTGACTATGACCATCTGTAAGCTTGATGAAGGCTAGAAAAATAAAGAGGAATCTGGGAACTTAAAGGATAAATTTCACTTATTTCACTGTTTTGACAAGCATTATATAAACTGACTTCATCAACAGAGAACAAAACCTAAATGGTCATGAAACTGCAAGTGACGCACAACAACATGAAACCAAATGAGATTAGAAAATCACCTTCTTTCTACCATTCATGGGATTTTGCTTAAATGTGGCCTTGCTACTTTACCAAATCATTTCCCAGATTAGCACAGTTAGGGAGCAGGAAGGCCTGTCCCTTTCATGATCCCACTATTCTGGAATTGGTCATTCTTTCTTTGCCCTTGCCAACGTACTTTCATTTTTTGTTCTGAATTCCAGAAAAAAAAAAACAACACTAGGTGCTTTGGGCTTTGGATGTTCCTTTTACAGATTGGATTTATTTACATGGTTTCTAAATGTGATACACACACACACACACACACACACTCACACACACACAGAGTAATAAGGGTCTGCTTTCTACTAACACTACTCAATTTTTAAGCTCCAAGGCAGGGAAAAGGATATGCTGTCCAGTCCTGGTGCTCAGACTTTCACAAGAGGTTAAATGCAGTACGGTATGACTGCAGTGGGAAGGTGGCAGCCTGATTGATGAGCTCTAATTGCCAGAATGTGGCTCAGTGCCATTCATAATGCAGGCATAGTTAAGTTAGATGCATTCTTCCTGCTGGGGTCATGACCATACCTTTTTTTCCTATGTCTGGCCAGAATTCTAGCCAAGACCAGGAAGCCATTACTGTTCAGTTGAAAAACAGCAGAGAATTAGGTTATATTGGCCAGTACTTGTACTATCCAGAAGTGGTCCTAGGCAGAGGTATGAAATAGTTTTCCTCAATGTTTTCCTATCTTCCTCTACAGCATCCTTTTCCTCCTTTATGACAGCTCTTTCCTCAAGGCCCCTGGTGCCAACTGCTGTCATGGTACCCCTACTTGGCTAGAGTATCCTACTGCAACGATCTATCCCTTCACTTCTTGTGCCTTTCAGTTTCAAGGCCCTCAGCTGGCAATTAATTTAAAATGATACTTTCTAAAGTGTGAAGTGCTTAATCATAAGATCATAAAAGATCTAAAGGAGAAAAGAAATCTCAGGGGCCATCTAGTCTTCTTGCTCATTTTACAGATGAAGAAAACGAGGCCAGACAGGATAAGTGATTTGCTAATGGCCACACAAGCGTTAATTATCCGAGTCGGTATTTGAATCCTATTGTCTAACTCCTGAGTCAATGTTCTTTCTACTATGCCAGCCAGTCTCCCTATTCTATCCATTTACATAACTTAAGCGTAAAAATATGATTTAAAAAACTTGTATTGAAGAAGTTTTGAGCCCTAGAGTAGTCAGGAGAGAGATATTTTTTTTTAGTGAGAGGGGACAGGACCAAAGCTAGAACAGTGCAACTTTGGTTTTTCTCTAGGAGGCCAAATTTAGAAGGTGCTGTCAACATTGCAGCATAAAAACAACAGGACATATCAGCTGGCACACAGTGGGGTGAATTCCCCTCTCCCTCTCCACTTACAACAGCTCCCTCAGTAACAGCCTAGAGACAGTATCCTGAGTTTCTACTTTCCCTTCTCATCCTCACTTGGTGCCTTAACCTCTTCCTATCCTTATGACTGAGGTCACTGAGGAATGGGTAGCAGTCTGGTAAGGACTGGTAAGGGGAGGCAGGGAATTCTGTTACAACTCCAGAGGGACAGCATGTTTCCCTTGTGTAAAATGTAAAAACAAAAGCAAAACAAACAAAAAACTTCGACACAAGCAGCTTTGAGTTTAAGCTTCAAAATTGAAGTTATTTCTATCCTTTGCATACAAATTAATACTAGTAGCTCCCTCTCAAAAGGATAAGCTTTTGATATTACTTGGCTGCTCTTTTTTTTCCTTTTTTTCTCCCTTTAGTAAGCATAGATTTATCCTGATTCCTCTATTATTCTCACTTAGTTCCACCTTATGGCCCACATTTATAATAACTAGCTGGGATCATGAAAGCACAATCTGTAACTATAAAATAGGTGAGTATAGATACATGCATACATACATAGATGCAGAAATACACATGAAAATTTGTGTATATTATATATAAAACACAAGTACATATTTTTCTTTTTCTGTGTTGTTAACTAGTGCACAGTAGACTTGACATCATTAGCATACTGCCATAACTAACTGAACAAGGTGCTAATTATGTCTTCTTTCGGTGGGAACTTTCCTGGGAAAATCAAGACCTTTCTCAATAGCAAACTTGAAACATTCAATGCCATTTTTCTGAGGGTTGCTTACTCCTCAGTTTTGGTTTAATTGTGAATAGTTTCCTGCTAGATTCCAGGTCCCTTTATAATATTTGTTCTCTGATTTAGACACCATAAGCTAAGTCTCTTGATGTTAGTTTTCAGGCTTTCTAGCTCTGGAAGAGACAAACCACCAGCCTAATTGAGATTAATGATGTGTATTGATAAATAGAAACTATGGGTGTTTTACTGTCTTCCTATCCCTACTCTGGGCCAATGAGTGGATATGTCTCTCTATGGGCAGAGGGTGTAATAGAGCTGCTATGAACCTAATGACCAGAATGGACAAGCTCTGGACATGGGCACAGCATTGGAAGGGCCCAGTTTTGAGAAGTAGAACACAGGTCCTGTCCCTCAAACTTCTTGACCAAGGGGTGACCACAGGTCATCCAAAGCTCACACCTAGCTGCCTTTCTGCTGAGGGCCATCTTTGTGTGTGTGAATTTTCAATTGGCAATGCAAAAGGTCAGAGAAAGATTGGATCGACTTAAACTTTACAGCAGCAAGATTACATCAGGTTCTTTGTGTCTGTCTTTATTATTATCTCAGTGGTAGAAAATGCCCCCTCTGTGTTCACCTTCCCTCGTAAGGATGAGAGAAATAATATGCCCTTTAATTTCTGATCTTGCTTTAAGTCCTTCCTACTGTGATTTTTTATGGGAAAAAAAACTCCATTTGAAGCCTTTTGGTTTTTGCCCAACTAGTGCATTGCTGTTGTTTTTTGATGTTAAAATAGACTTGTGCCTGATACTTTTGCTTTGGGTTTGTAGAACAGGGCTTCCATCACTCTGTTTTTTTTTTTTAATACCTCACAGGACCTACAACAGACCCATAAAAGTTTGAATGCTGAGTAGTTTGTAAATCATTCCCCAGCCCATATGATGCTGCAAAATGAGTGAAAACTTACTACAGGGTATCTTGTGTCATTTTCAGGGTCCTTCAGATTTTAAACAGTGCCAGAAATTCCTACAGAACAACTCTTCGCAGACTATCTCTCTCAAGAATCTCCCTTTTGTTGTGGAAGGGCAGAGAGAAAGCATTTCTCAATAGGGGAAGTTTGAGTTTCATTCCAATCTACAGAAGAGAGGACAGTTTGGTCATCTTGATTCTGCCCTCTCTAGTCTGCCTTTAGCCAGAACATATGTCTGAGGTCTAGAGCATATCTCTGAAGCATCGTTTAGCTCTGTGGTATGTGCATTTGTGTATGTATGTATATATGTACGTTTTTTGTCAAATTCAGAACATGAGAACTGAAGAGGCAATATGCCATAATGCGGTGGTGTCGGACTTAAATGGAAATGGATGTCCATAGGCTGCATATTGACTTTGTTGTTGTTCAGTCATTCCAACTCTTCATGACCCAGTGGACCATAGCACTTCAATGCTATCCATGAGGTTTTCTTGGCAAAGATACTGGAGTAGTTTGACATTTCCTTCTCCAGTGGATTAAGGCAAATAGAGGTTAAGTGACTTGCCCAGGGTCACACAGCTGGTGTCTGAGGCCAGATTTGAACTCATGCCTTCCTAACTCCAGGCCTAGCTCTCCATCTACGAAGCCACCTAGCTACGTCCTAGGCAAATAGAGGTTAAGTGACTTGCCCAGGGTCGCACAGCTAGTAAGTACCCAAGGCCGGAACTGAACTCAGATCTCCAGGCCCAGTGTTCTATCCATAGCCTCTATGTCCCACATGATAACTTAGAAAAACCATGAATTAGTGTTATATGTATTGTAGTATAGTTTTATTTATTTTGCAAAACCTTTCCCAGTTACATTTTATTCTACTTCAGAAGCACTCTGAAGTTTTGCTGGTTATGAGTTTGACATCTCTAGATGGAAGTGGATAGAAAGTTGTCCTGAGAGTCAAAGAGCTCTGGGTTTAAGGCCTGCCTCTGAAAAATACTGACCGTTAATCCTGACTCAGACAACTCTCTGAGCAAGTAGGTTATGGAACAGTTTATGATCTGCCCTGGTAAAGGGAATTTCCTAACTGGGAGTGCCCTATAGTAATGGAATTGCAAGTCTGGATTAAAATAAAATGACCAAACACTGTATTTATTATTGAATATAAAGATGGGGTGAGGTTTTATTTTTACATTTTAATTACTTCTTTACATGCATTTATAGTAATTAAACATCTGATGTGGTAGCTACAGCAATTACTGTATGCCATTTCAGAGAATTACAGTATAAACATACAGTAAATACTCAATAATCCATGACAAGCTACTTAAAAAGTAATAAGGAAATTCAAATTAAAATGTGGGAGTGAAAAAGGATAATGTAGTTCTGACTGAAATACAATGACAAAATATATATTCAAATATATCTGTTTCTGAGCTTAAAACCTTGAGAGCCTTGGCAATCAAGGTCATCGACCAACAGGATCTGAGGAATTAGCTTTAGCACTCCATGGTAAACGTGTTCCGTTTGTCTTTCTCCATAGCTTACTCTGCCTGCCTGTTTTCCTTTCCCTCTCCCCTCCCCTTTCCTCTCTCAATCTATCTCTCTTTTTGTGTCACTGTCTGCCTGTGTCTGTGTCTCCTTGTGTCTGTGTCTCTGTCTCTCATACTCACACATATACACACACAACACACACACATACACACATTACACACACATATGACACACACACACACACACACACACACACACACACACACACACACACATCCAAGGTGGAACTTGAGTCCTTCCAGTCCAGTCATAGTGACAGCAAAGGATATATTGTATAGATAGATATGGGTGAACTCTCTCATATCGACTTCTAAATTTAGGTATAGCCCCTCCCCCATGCAATTAAAATAAAACCCCTTTCTTGTTTCTCTTATTCACATATTTCTCTGTCATCCATGAATTTACGAAACCTTTTTGAAGCCACTTATATTTTCAGCCTGTGCCACTTCTTGGAGTAATGAGTTTCATAGATTTCTTACCTACTGGGTGAAGTTACCTACTGGAGCTTCCTTTTATTTCTTCTAAATTTCACTTTTTTTCTGGCTTCAAAGGGTGACCTAGTTCTAGTATAACAGAATTTAATGAATAACTATATATTTACCTTTTCCATATCCTTTATAATGTTATAGAACTCAAAAATGTCCATTTCATTTTTTTCCAAACAAGAATGCTAATGTTTAGATGTGTCTTCATAATTAGACCCTATCCCAACCCACATTCCCTAACTCCTCAATAAAACTAGTTTCCTTTCTCTATACCGTCAACACTGATGTATCTTATTTGAGATGATGCCACCCAAAACACATAGAATATTCTAGGTCTGGAAGTATAGTAGGTGCTTGCCAATAGAATTTTTGAATTGCAAATCTGGGGTCTACTTTGAGTGGATCAGGACATTGGAAATAGTTTGCTCTGATTATTAATGCAATTTCCTAGTCTATAAAATACAGCTCAGAAGTCATCATCCCTTAAATAGAGTATGGATAATAATGTATATAATAATATACACAATATAATAGAAGGAGATATTCTCAATATATTCCTCATTTATATTTCTGAGTGTTTTTTTAAATATATTTATATGGTTTTTTTTTCATTTCCTGGGTCCTCATAGTCAAAGAACTCATCACCAAGTGGCCAGGCTATTGGACTATTGGAAATAAGATTCTCCATATACCAACTAGGCTAGTCCTCAAAAAGTAGAGGGGTACGTGTGTGTGTGTGTGTGTGTGTATGTGTGTGCGTGTGCGTGTTTGTGTGTGTGTGAGAGAGAGTGAGAGAGAGACAGAGAAACATAGAGAAATTAGAAAGACAGAGAGACATAGTCTTCTTCTGGGATCATACTTGAATCTTTTCGAATATGGTAGAGACTGCTAAAGCATGCATCCCAGTGAATCTGTCTATCTATCGTCTATCAACAAACATTTATTTAGTTGTTACTATATGCCAGGCACTGTGCTATGTATTGGTGATACAAATACAAAGAAATACAAACCTCCACAGAAGGAATTATATTATAAAGAGGAGACAACATATCTGTATTAAATTATATATAGAACACATATAAATAAGTTAAAAATAATGAATATAAAAACTAGCTAATTACAAGGTAGTTT
>JAQQSZ010008522.1:0-13017 GCA_028646595.1 Phalanger gymnotis | reverse complement strand
GGGGGGAGGAAATGGGGAGAAAATTTGTAATTCAAACACCTGTGAAAATCAATGCTGAAAACCAAACATGTCAAAAATAAATTAAAATAAAATACAAAAAAGAAAAAAAAAAGAAAAAGTGCTTTAAAAAAAAATAAATAACAACAAAAAGAAAACCTCAGGGATTTCTAGAATAACCTTCTTCTCATCAGAAAGGCAAACATCCTAGAAAGCCTCCTTGTGTTTGGGGGTGCTTTGACAAAAACGATTGCATATTCATATGCAGTCAAAGAGCATGCTACATTGCTATGCAATCTCTACGACACTGTCAAATACATCAGTCAGAATCATGGTTAATCCTATTGAAGAGAGCTCTGGCAATACGTATCTCCAAATTCAGGTTTCTGATTTTTGATAATTGAATAGCAGTCCGAGTATTACTGGTTAGAGATCAGACTAAAGACAAAACTAGTCTAACCCTGACTGTATTCTTCATAATCCATCAAGAGGACATTATCGTTTATGTGGTGCATACTTCCTCTATTCCAGATTCGTATATTTGCTAATATAGTTGATAGCTTTAAGGGTCTCTGCTCATCATCTACACACAAAAGAAATGTCATAATGTTTGAAATTGAAGTGGTTTTTAGTCTAATCCCCACTAAAGGCATCATTATCCAAAAATTGCAGGACAACAGGCAAAGCTCCCTAATTACAGATAATGCTCCCTCTTGGGATACTAAACACTCATTTGAGATAAACAAGGCCTTAGTGTGGCTCAAAGAAATGCCAGGTGCTACCTGAAATCTCAAGAAAAGACAGAAGCAAAACTGATACCATTTTAATTCCTGAGCCAGTTGGGCAGTCATCAGACAAAAGGCACCCTCATCAGCTTGATTTTTATATGCACATTGTTGAGAAACTATTTTTTAAAAAAATATTGTTACAGAGACAAGATATCAGAGTAGTAGGAAAAAGTACACTGAGGCTTCCCACCCAAATTACCCTAAACAGATGTAGAAAAATGCTCCAGACTGACGGAATCAATGTGGCGGAATGAAAGGAAGCATTAGAGTTTAGTTTGCTTCCCCTCCCCCACCCCCACCCCTGCTTCCTCAAAAGAAGATCATAAGAATGCACCAGACTAAATTCTAATCAGGAAAGACAAGAAGAAGTCACAAGGAGTCATTTTTCCAGACCAGGATGGCTTAGGGACACAGAAGGAGAGTTCTTTGGACACTAGGGAGGGAAAGGAACTGGAGGGAACTGGCAACAGCAATGTCAGGGAACATTCCAGAGACTGAGAAAAGGCTGAGACAGAGCTCTTGAAAGAGATCCCAGGAGATCCCAGAGCAAACAATGCGTGTAGAAATGAGTCCCATCTGGCAGATCTGTTGTCCCTACCCAGTGCCAGATCACAGATCCTGGGCAGAGAGGAGTGGTTGCGAGCATCTGTCATCACTGTGAATCTAGCAGTAGTCTACTGGAACTCCAAATGAAGCAAACTTTCAGTCCTGCTGTTCAGACCCCAACCCAAGCCAGGAACTTGCAGTGCTCAGACCAAGGGTATGGATGAGCCCACCATGGGAGCACTGAAAGTATGCAGGTCCCCTGAGCTGTCCCTCAACTAGAATAACACAACATTTAATACTCCAAGGAAGTGGCAACAGGATCAGACTGAAGTTTCCCTTTAGAAGTGGACAGAACTTGACCCTAACAACAACTCAAAAATCAGGAATTAAGGATGGAGAATGAGCAAACAAAAAAAAGAATCCTACCATAAAAAACCAATGTGACAGGGATGCTCAAAACACAAACCCAAAAGAAGGGAATGATGCTTAAGACACAAACCCAGAAGAACCCTCAAAGACACAAACCCACAAACTCTCAAGGAAAAACACACCTTGGGCACAAATTCAAATATAATTTCTAGAAGAGATGAAACAAGAATTAAAATAAGAGTTTTAAAATATTTTTATCAATTAATTGAGAGCTGGGAGGGGGATGGAAAACAAGTGAGAGTTATAGAAGAATGAATGAATTAGCAGCTTGGCACAGGAGATACAAAACCTTGACCAAGCAACAAACTCCCTGAAAATGAGAATGAACCAAATAGAACTTAATGACTATATGAGACAGCAAGAGACATCAAAACAAAGTCAGAAGACTGAAAAAACAAAAGATAATGTCAGGTATCTCATATTAAAAAACAACTGACCTAGAAAATAGATCAAGGAGAAAAAAACTCAAGAACATTATAGAAAAAAAAAATCTAGGTTCTTTGGGCTGCGAACAGCCCAAAGGGAAAAAATTCAAAGAGGAACCACAGTTAGAATTAGACACAATTTAGCAGTCTAAACAGGGGTAGAGATCTTGGAATACCATATTCCAAAAGGCCAAGGATATAGTCTTACAATCAAGAATAACTTACTCAGAAAAACTAGGTATAATTCTACCAGGAAAAGATAGGGGAAATTATCTCACATTATCAGAATGTGCAAATAGAAACCTATACAAACAAAGGAAATGGGGTAAGACGAAGAGCTGACACTTGAATCTCACTTTCTTCTCATCTGGTTAAAGGAAGGAAGATACATGCATACATAGAGAACTAGGCACAGAAAAAAAAACATTTCACTAATAGGGAAACAGGAGGGGGAAAGGAAAAGATAGGGAGGGAATAAGAGAGAAGGTAGATTAAGGGAGAGATTAGTCCTAAATGATGATTCTTTTCTTCTACAGCTTCCTTTAAAGGAGCTAAAATTCCCTGAAGAAACTGAACTACTTTACATACACTTTTCTGATTCAAGGGACACTTTATCTCACCCATACTTTGTCTAGAAAAGCAAAGATGGGGAGGGAGGAGGGCATGAAAGCCATGCTTAAGTATCTGAACAGTTGTCACATGGAAGAGGGGTTATACTTTTCTGTTTAGACCAAAATGACAGAACTAGGAGAAATGAGTGAAAGCTTCAGAGGGGTAGGTTTAGGCTTGGTATAAAGGAAACTGCTAATATTAGTCCTGTCTAAAACTTAAACAGGCTACCTCAAGACATGGTGAGTTTTTCTTCACTAAGATCTTCACTAAAGGCTAGATGGCCATTTTTCAGCTATTTTGCAGAAGGGGTTCTGTGGCAACATATTGGCCTAGAGGGTAGCTGAGATCCCTTTCAATTCTAGGATTCAGTGATTCTGTGAAGAACTTTAAAAAAAACCAAACCAACCCATCCAGTGAACAATTGTACAATCACACTGAAAAAAAATACTCATTTCCAGGTTATAATACTTACAATACTGGCTGAATTACTAATTGTGAATGCTATTACTAATAAAACACTAATTCTTTTGAGACTATTCTAGTCATCCCTAAATAAAAATAAGACAAAGAGAGGAAAAAGTTCTTCCCTTGATTACTAAGGATGTCATCTGGCATTAAGAAGTAGATGGGAGGGGACAGTGAAAGGAGGCAGAAAACTAGAGAGCATTAGAGGCAGTAGCCCTATCATGAGCTGTAGCCTGGATTCAAAGGAAAAGGAAATGACACATTGTCGTTCACTTTTCCACTCCCTGCTATTTCTATTCAAATGCAAATTTTCCCCACTAGATCAGACACATCTGCTGGATACATGGAAAAGAAGTGACTTCACACACCATGGGGAATAGACTATCTAGTGATCCCAGCACCTTGGAAGCATATGATGTCTCTGAAAACCTACTATTGACTGGGGTAGGGCAGGAGGGCCCCCAGCAATGGAAAGTAGGAAAAAAAAAAGACAATTCACCAAAGAAGAAAGTCAGAAAACATTGCACAATGGTTGTCATTTGTTAATTATAGCATCAGTCAAGTTGGAAAATATGTTTGTTCATTAAAATGACTCATAAAAAGTAGCCCCTTTAGGGACATAGAGAGATAAGCATTTATAAAAACAAGTTGTTCTGTCAACATTATTTAGTTATGAGAAATCTTCCCAATCACAAAGTGTATGGCAGAGCTCAACCTGCGTAATGGCAAGAATGCTTGCTAGCTTTGTTCACATCTCTTTTACAACTGTGAAATTTTTATATTTTGAATTTAATTTTAATATTAATGTATGACCCTTTCAAGTGCCAAGGATATATACATACTGGAGATGGACACCTTTTAGGATGAAAGGTCCCACAGCAGTTCTCTCTTTGACCCTCAAGGGTTACATAAACTGATTTGAACAACTAATAAACTTTGTAGAAAATGTCAGACATTTTAATTAAAGCTCTTTATGAGGAAAGGGTCTTTTGGTCTGTAAAGTCACAGATAGCGGGTAGAGCCATTAATGCACCCATTAACACACAGTGAGGAATAGTAGCCAGCAAGAAGAACACAACCACAGCTGGAGTTCTAGCAGGTGCAGCAACAGTATAGCAATTTATTTTCAGCTCTAGTAATGTGTCCAGAGGTCCACTCTCTCATCATCAACTATCTATTGTACATTTCCACTTGGATGTTCCACCATTACCTCAAATTCAACTTATTTATAACTAAGCTCATCATCTTTACTTCCTGACTTTCTTTGTTTTATTTTTATTTAGGGGTGACTAGAATAGTCTCAAAGGACTTGGGGGCGGGGCTGTTTCTATTCACATTAATAATCCCTAATTCTTCAGAGAATCTTTGTTTCTTCCACCTTCCCCTTCTCAAATAAGAAAATGAGCCTGCCCTCTCCTAATTCTCCCATTTCTCTAAGTGCTCCTTCTTATTCTTCTTCGCTGGTTCTTCATTCAGGTCACACCCACTAACTGTGGGTGTCCTCCAAGGCTCTGTCCTGGACCTCCTTTTTTCACTTCATACTATCTCACTTGTGATCTCATAAGCCTCTTGGTTTCAATTATCATCTCCATGCAGATGTTGTCCAGATCTTTATATCCAGCCCTGGCTTCTCATTGTAGACACGCACCTCTAACTGTCCTTGGACATTTCAAATTGGGTATCATGGGGGAATCTCGATCCAATATATCCAAAACATAATTCATTCTCCTTCATCTCAAACCTTCCCCATGTAAACTTCCATATTACTTTAGAGTATACGGAGTACCTTCCTCCAAGCTAGGCTCATAATCAGTGTCATCTTTTACTCCTCCCTGTCATTCACTCCACATAGCCTATCCATTGTCGAATCTTGTTTCTACCTTTATATCACCTCTCTTATATATAGCCTCTTCTCTCTACTTAAACAGACACAACCCCAGTTCATGTCCTCAATAATTTCTTACCTAAACTATTGTAATAATCTTAATTTTTGCCTTTAATTTTTTTGTTTCAAGTTAAATTTTTTTTATTAATCTGCCTCTCTTATTCCTCTCCACCTCCCCACCCCTGCCAACTAAATAATTTTTAAAATTTTAAAAATCCCTCAGTATCTATCTACATTGTCCCATACACAATAACTTTCTAACAGGTCTCCCTGCCTCAAATTTCTCCCTACTCCAAATCATCCTCCATTCAGCTGCAAATATGACTCTTCTAAAGTATAGGCCTCAACCCACCCCGCCCCATCCTCAATGAACTCTAGTGGCTCCCTGTTATCTCTAAGAGCAAATGGATCAAAGAGCAAAGTGCCTGTTTGACATTTAAAGCCCTTCTCAACCTGGCCCCTTCCTCCCTTTCCAGTCTCTTACACTTTATTCTCCTCCATGTACTCTCCAATACAGCCACACAGATCCACTTGCAGTTCCTCAAATGACTTCTCATCTGCCATCTCTGTCCCTCCCCATTGCTCTCCTCTGTGCCTGGAATTCTCTGCCCTCTCATCTCCACCTCTTAATTTCCTTGGCTTTCTTCAAGACTCAGTTCAAATGTTACCTTCTCCCTCCCTACCCCCATCTCCTAATACTTTCCCTTTTCAGATTATTTTAAACTACTCTGTACATATCTTGTATATACCTACTTATTTATATCTTGTGTTTCCTTGGGAAGAGAGTTTACCTTCCTTTGTACACCTAGCACAGTACCTAGAAAGCATTTGATAAATGCATAATAAGCATAATAAATGCATTTCAACTGAATGATTGACTATTAATTTCTCTATAAATGTTCACTATGATGATAGCAGCAGCATGTGTGACTTTGGGCAAGGAATTAAACTTTTGTGGAGCATTGGACTTTTAATCAGGAAACCCCAGCTTCAAATTTTGCCTCTGAATCTTCCAAGCTCTGGGAACTCTGGACACATTTACAGCCTGCCGAAGCCTTGGTTTTATCATTGGATAAAATAAAAGCACCTATGTCACCAGGTTGTTGTAAGGATAAAAGAAGATAACACATATAAAGTGATATGCACACTTTACATGCTATAGAGATGTGAGCTATTCTGCATTTAAATTTCATCTATAAATAGACACTAATAATACCTGCTTTACCTGCCCTACCTGGCATTTATGAAGATTCTAAAAGATATTATGTGTAGAAAGCTGGCATCCCTAACTCAAATCACTCTCTTCTAATCCAATGCAGATTCCTCTTCCAAATTATCCTTTCAGGATATAATAGAAAGCCCGGGACTTGGAGTCAGGAGAAACCTGAATGTGAATCCTTTCTCTAATAAGCTGTGTGACCCTAAATAAGTCTTAAACTCTCTGAACCTCAGTTTCCTCATCAGTAGGTAATGGAGATACTCAGGGGACCCCCTACCACACATCTGCTAGGTTAAGGCTAAGCATGAACCATAGACCTTCCTGGCAGGTGGGCCATTTGCTAAAGGACTTGAACGGCCAGAGGCTTCTAGTGTACCCTTACTGTCCCCATAACTAGACACTGTAGGGAGAATGGACTTTCTATTTCTCTCTCTCCCCTCCCCCTCCCTTTCTGTCTCTTTCCATCTCCGACTGTCTTTCTCTGTTTCTGTCCTACCACACACAGACCCATTAAGTGCATTGGAACTCTTCGGTCTCTCCTTCAGAATTCCAATGAGGTAGGAAAGAAGTATCATTCTCCCTTCTCTCCAGCCACTATGGCAGCAAGAGCATGTGACTGTCTAGGTGAGCTAGAAATGTAAGTCAGGCGAGAAGGTTTAGCGCTTTCCCTTGTCAGTGATATCCATAGCAATTCTCCCTTCTGTCAACTGTAACCAAAGAACACAATCTCCAGCTGCTCCAACTCACAAAAGTCATAGTTAAGTTTCAACATATCTATCTCAGCAGCAGTCTGATCACCCAATTTCAGGAAAAAAAACAACCACAGAAGAGGCAACATAAAATTCAAGTTCAGGTTTACCTAAGCAAGACATTCATTAGCATTCATGCACTTAAAACTCACTGTTTCTGCTGGAGTCTGGAGAACGGTAATGCTGTCTTCCTGTCTCTCATGGGAGCACTTTTTGTCATTCTTGGAAGTCAAAGAGAAAGAGAGAAAAGGAGGAATTATTTCCACACATCAGCTCTGCTTGTTCATCCCCAAAACGCCTGAATCCTTCAGCACTGTGTCACACATGACTAACTAGTCAGTGGCTTTTTCTTCCCTCAAAGTGTCCAGGCTCTGGGCTAGCACACATGATCAGCTCTGTGAATGCCATGTTCCAAAAAGATAGTTACCAAAGTCCATCTTGGAATCATTAAAACTCATTATAACATATATGTGTATGTGTGTGTACATACACACACACACACACATACTTATGCATATACATATAAAATCTATCTTATGGAGAGATTTGAGCCCAGAATATAATTTTTCTTGACACTGTATTTTTAAGGAAACAGTTCCATTAGGCACATTATAGATGTACATATCTTTTCAATTCTAAATTGTAAGATCTTTGAAAGGCAAGGCAACACAATAAGGATTTACTAAACACCTTCTATAGGCTTGGCACTGTGCTAAACACTGGGGATCCAAAGACAAGCAAAAAGAAAGCCCTATCCTTGCAGAGCTTATATTCTACTGGAAGAAGACAACACAAAAAAAAAGGGAGCTGGAAAAGTTGTGGAGGGAAGGAGAAAGGGGTGAAGTACTCATAAGGAGCATGATATGAAAGTCTAAAAAGTCAGGAAGGAGGGGAAGGAAGGTTGGCCAGCCTGGACCCCTCACCAAAATGGAAGCCCTTGGAGGAACTCACCAATGGAAAAAGGGGGCTGGCTCAGTGTTGGGATGAAAAGGCTGCAGGGGAGGATGGATATTTCAGAGTGAGGAGACATCAGGTCCTGAGCAAAGTTTCAGGTTAAAATGGTATATCCCCCGCCAATGTAATACCCATAGCGGCTGCTATGACTATGCCAATGTATTCCCAAGTTTGAATTGCAAGATATAACAGACTCTCTTCATTGAAGATGAAACCAAAACATTTATTCCAGTACCAGAAAGCCAAATCCCTCATAGCAACAAAGAAGTCTATACATATTATCAATGAAGGGGGCACCACCATTCCCAAGCCTTCCCTCTGTCAAGCTTCCCCACAAACAAACTCCCTTAAGCAAAATCACTCCCTCTCTCACTCACAGTACCTGCTCTGCTCTCTCTCTCTCCTCTCTCTCCAAGGTCCGACTCACTCCAACTTCCTGCTTCACCCATTTGGCAAGCTCCACCACAGGCTCATGTAACTTAAGCAAGACACATAGGCCCATTAGTGGGCAAGAAAGATCTTCCCACTCCATTAACAATACAAATGGCAATTGAGGTATGGTAACAAAGAGGAGCAGAGCTACTTCCAGGAGCAGAGCTGAGAGGGGAAAGTAGGGTCCTCATCTTACTTATTTTTGTATCCTCAGCCACAAACAATAATTTATTAAATATAGTAGGCACATAATAAATATATTTTAAATAATGAAATGCATTGTATCATACAAATGCAAGATATTATTAAAAGATAAGTGAAACATGAAAGTACCTATCAATCAATTGAAATATTACGTCTTTGGCTACTGAGTTTCTTTTATTGGCCAATATTGGCCTTGCTAATAAAGGGAATATGCTCAGAATTTTATTGCCTCAGTTTACCTTAATTTCTATTGTGACGCACAGAGATGACAACCTTTCTATTCTTTAGCAGATAGCCTGAAAAATTCATCGTCCTGCACACAGCCTCTCTGTACTTAGTGAGGTTATTTGCTGATGACATATATAGATCATCATTAAACCCATATTCAAAGCCCTTTCCATTTGGTAGAACTTACAAAAGGACCTGTTAAAACAGACTTAAAATGCAAAGATACCTCCATGTTCCAAAAAAATATGATTCTATTGAGCAATACATTTTTCATTTTTTAAAAATGTTTTTCATTTTTAAACTTAAAGTATACTAAAATTGTTGTAATGGGATAGGGGAGAAGAGGGTATTAGTTGGGAAATGACAGGTGTGGAAAGAAACAAAATGCATCAGCAAAAACTTTTTTTAAAAATATGTTTTAACATTTTTTTAGTTCCAAATTCTTTCCCTTCCTCTTGCCCCTCTCCCACCCATTCATTGAGAGGGCAAGCAATATGATACCCATTGTACACGTGAAGTCATGCAAAACAATTTCCATATTAGCCATGATGAAAAATGATAATAAAACAAGAAAAGACACCAAATGAAAATACGCTTCAAAAATAGATGGACATATTAGCACTTGGTACACTTTCCCATCTCTGTCTTAATTCATGCTGTCCTTCATTCTTAAAATGGAATTGCCTCTGTTTGTTACAATCCCTCCCTTCCTTCAAGACCAACTCAGGTTCTAACTTCTCTACAAAATCTTTTCCTGGCTCCATGCCAAGTGAAAGCAATCTCTCCTTTCTCAAGTTTGCCACAGTGCTTTTTTTTAAGCTACAAGTTTTATTTATTATAGTTTTCTTTAAAGCCTGGCAAAGTGGTACATGTTTATAATCCCTGCTACCAGGGAAGCTGATGACTACGGATCACTTGAGCTCGAAAGTTCTGAGTTGCTATGGACTAAGATGATTGGGTATCTACACTAAGTCTGGCACCAATAGGGTGAGCTCCCAGGAAGGTGGGGAATGGGGTCACCAAACTGCCTAAGGAGGGGCAAATTGGCCCAGGTCAGAAATGAAGCAGATTAAAGCTTTAATGCCAACCATTAGTGGGAATGACCTCTCAAGAAGTTGCTACCCTTAATCCAATCTCAAAAAGGGGGAGTGTGGGAAGAAAAGTAAGCTGTCAATAATAGAGGCCTTAAGTTTTACTTATTTTTATGCTTCTCTCATTCTCTCTTGTACTATGTGTACACCTTTCCCCATTAGTGTCTAAACTTCTTAAGAGCAAGATGCCTGTTATATTTTTGTATCATCAATGCAAAACAAAAATTTTTTAACATAGTGCTTAATATTTTTAAGGAATAATTTGGTTTTGATAAATTTGATTCTGCATGCCAGCCTAAACAAACACACAAAGTATATTACTCCCAAACAGTTAAGCAAAACAGCAAAAAAGAGTGATCATAAATGAGTGGATCTGACCTCACATTCTTGTAATTTACTATTTTTTTAAAAGGAAGGGTGTGTTTTAACTTTAGCAAGTATCAATGTTTTCCATTGTATTTGCCCAGAATTTTATTGTAATTTAAAGCTGTCTCCATTTAAATAATCAGTGGATATGTCGTTCTTTTTGGTTTTTCTTTCTATACTCTGCAAAATTTTATTAAAATTTTCCTGTATTTCTTTGAGTTCTTTGCACTTACCATTCCTTATTGCATGGTAACATTCCATAACATTACTAAGGTTCAATTTCTTTAGCCATTCTCTAGTTGTTGGAAACATATAAATAGCACTGCTATGAATATTTTTGAACATATAGACCTTTCCTTGCTGCCAAAAAAAACTTCATTTAAAAATCCTGTAGTGGGATATCTAGGTCAAAGTATATGAATAAGCTATTTTCAAAAGAACAAACACAAACTGACAAATATAATAAAAGACTCAGTGGTGGGTAAGCTCTGGACAAACAGGCATTCTAAAACACACTAGCAGGACTATGAATTGCCCAAATCATTTTGGAAAGCAATTTGGAATTATACAAACAAGTTACAGACTTGTTCACAATTTTTGACCCAGCATCTGAGCTGAATTTAAGTACATGATCTTTTGCAACCAAGTGGTGTAATTAGCATATGATAATTCCTTTACTAACAAAATGGATACATTCCAACATACTGAGAAGTTCCCCTAGACTATACATTATTATATATAAATATTCATATTTTTATCTTACCTTTGAGTAGATCTAGAATGCTTGCCACCACTTGCGCAATGAGTCCATAGAGTTTGTCTGAGATCCTCATGGACTGCTGGCCTATAGCATAAGGTTAGCTTGCTGGCTTTGAAACTCTGAGTAACCAATACTAGATGCTTAATCCTTTTTTTGTGAGCCCTTCACCTCCTTGAGGTTTCTATGTATATTTTATTTAAGGTGCCCTACTTATCCTGGTGAAGGGTAAGAAATTCCGTTTGAATTGCCCTTGTAATGACAGTGATCCATTGGGGTAAACTTTGGGTGCCCTTTGGCATGAGGACCCAGTGGAAATCAGACTGGACTTCCAAGGGGATTGCCTACAGGGTCCCCTGGATAAATTTTGACTCCTCCTCTTGTAAGGAACTGCCTTTGTGAAAGAAACTTCCCTTGCTCCCAGTCAGCTCTGAACAATGGATCTAGGATCTCCAATGTTTTGAACTCGATTGCCTCCAAGACTAAGCCTGTCAATTTCAAGATTGCCATTTACTCACCTAGGATCCAACTAAGAAATGAAAAACAGAAGAAGAGTAAGCCAGAGGGGCCCAGGATCAAGCTTGCCTAGTTAATCACCTTTACTAGCCACCACCTAGGAGCAACTGCCATATGACCAGGCCCTTCACCTACCCCTTCATCAAGAGGCTCCAGGGTATTCCAATACTCTGCAGCAGTGAAGAGAAAAACAACTGCAGTCGGATTACTCTCTTTTATAGGTTCATTGAGTCATCAGCTCTTCCTAGTCAGTGGTCAATAAAAAAGACGGTTCTTTTCATCTCCAAAGCACTTTCCATTGCTAAGCTAGCACACATAGTCATCTGCAATCTGTCAACAGATGCTTCATGCAACCCCTAGTCACACTCTACTTTGTGTAAAAGGTAAACTCAGGTACACGGTTTTTTAAGTTATTCAAAATCAAAAAGCATTGCATGATAACACTTAAGAATAGATCTCAGGTCTCCTGATTCACAGTTCTGCTTCTTTTTTTGAGGATTCAAGTGTTCTTTCATCAGAACATGTCAAGTCGAGAGAGGGGGCGGAGCCAAGCTGGCGGCTGGAAACCAGGGACTGGCGTGAGCTCCCCACCAAGTCCCTCCAAAAACCTATTTAAAAAATGGCTCTGAACCAATTCTAGAACTGCAGAACCCACAAAGTGGCAGAGGAAAGCAGGACTCTAGCCCAAGACAGCCTGGATGGTCTCTGGGTAAGGTCTATCCCGCACGGAGCTGGAAGCTGAGGGGAGCGGAGCTGAGCCGAGCAGAGTCCAGCGTGCACGGCGCCGACTGACCAGACCAGGAGCCAAGCGGAGTGTGCCTTAGCGTCCTGAATTACCGAGCTGTGGCATTTACCAGACCTCACAACCCACAAACAGCAAAGACAACAGAAAAGGTTAGTGGGAAAAGCTGCTGGGGACTGAGTTTGCGGTTCAGTCACCACCCGTGGGGCAGCGGAAGTGGGGCAGCTTTAGAACTACAGGTGCAGTAGCTTCTGGCCCCAGGCCCACCTGGTGGGAGGAATTAAGTGGCTGATCAGAGCAGCAGTGAAGAGCCTGCTGAAGATTTAAGCCCACTTTGGGTAGGAGGTTCTTGGAGAAGGAGGAGTGCTGGTGAGGCAGCGCATCCCCCCAAGCGTGGAACATAGAACTCTTTAGTCTACAAGCAGTCATACCCCGCTGAAAAACTCAAGGGTTAAGTAAGTTGGCTGGGAACATGGCCAGGTGGTGAAAACACACCCAGATTCAGTCTCAGACTCTGGAATCCTTCTTTGGTGACAAAGAAGACCAAAACATACAGTCAGAAGAAGTTAACAAAGTCATAGAGCCTACAACAAAAACCTCCAAGAAAAACAT
>JAQQSZ010008521.1:0-13018 GCA_028646595.1 Phalanger gymnotis | reverse complement strand
TTGACCCTTGAGTTTTTCAGCGGGGTATGACTGCTTGTAGACTAAAGAGTTCTATGTTCCACACTTGGGGGGGATGCGCTGCCTCCCCAGCACTCCTCCTTCCCCAAGAACCCCCAACCTGGACTGGGCTTAAATCTTCAGCAGGCTCTTCACTCCTGCTGTGATCAGCCACTTAATTCCTCCCACCAGGTGGGCCTAGGGCCAGAAGCAACTGCAGCTGTAGTTCTAAAGCTGCCCCACCTCCGCTGCCCCCCAGGGCGGTGGCTGAACTGCAAACTCAGTCCCCGCAGCTTTTCCCACTAACCTTCTCTGTTGTCTTTGCTGTTTGTGGGTTGAGAGGTCTGGTATCTGCTGCAGCTCACTGATTCAGGGTGCTAGGGCACTCTCTGCCTGGCTCCATGTCTTGTTGGTCTGTGCCACGCACGCTGGACTCTGCTCCACTCAGCTCCGCTCTCCTCAGCTCCCAGCTCCGTGGGGGATAGACCTTACCCAGAGACCATCCAGGCTGTTCTGGGATGGAGCCCTGCTTCCCTCTGCCACTTTGTGGGTTCTGCAGTTCTAGAATTGGTTCGGAGCCATTTTTTATAAGTTTTTGGAGGGACTTGGTGGGGAGCTCACGCTCATCCCTGCTTTCCAGCCACCATCTTGGCTCTGCCTCCCAAAGTCTGAACTTTATGTGAAATAGTGTGGTGCAGTGTAAAAAACACCAGACTTGGAGACACAGGTCCTGAATTAAAATCCTAACTCTTCCACATACATGCTGTACGACTTACTCAAATCTCTTAAATTTTCTGGGCCTCAGTTTCCTCATCTGTAAGATGAGAACCTCCAACATCTCATCCAGCTTTAGGTCCATGATTCTATGACCTTATAAAGATAAATTTGGAGGTGGCTGTTTTTTTTTCCCCATGTTGTTTGCCTCCTCAAAATCTCAAGTGACATCCCATTACCTATATCATAAATTCCAAACTCCAGTAAGAAAACTTTGGTCTAAATCTTGGCTTTGCCACTTACTACATGTGTGACCTTGGACAAATCAATTAGGTTCTCTAGGATTTGGTTTCCTCATCTATAAAATTAGGAAGCTGGACTAAACAATATCTAGGGTTCCTTTTGGCTCTAAGCCTATTATGATTGAGCCCTTACCCCTACCAAGCCTTTTCTCTCAGTATTCTTCTATATGAAACCTCTCTTGAGTTAAAATAGTCTCTTCTTGTTCCATTAAACTTACCTTCTGCTTTCCTCCTTCCATGTCTTTGTTCATACTGTTCCCTGCTCTTTGAAAGATTCTTCTTATTTCTTTCCACCTACTAATTCTCTGCCCATTTTTCAAGGCCTAGCTTAAGGGGGTAGAACATTCCAGAATAATAGACCATGCAATGGTATACAGATGAGGGACCATAGGATTATTAGGTCATAGATTTAGAGCTGGAAGGGATCTTAGAAACCACCAAGTCCTACCCGTTTATTTTATTTTATTTTTATTTTATTTTAGATTCATGGAACTAAACAAGCATTTCTGTAACATGGTCCAATAAAAAAGATTATTGCATATGAAACTGCACATCTACCATGTGCTATTTGCTATTCCCTCCAAACATACAACAAAGCTATATGTAATTTTTTTCCTTTTTTCTTCCCTCTACCCCTCCTCCACCCCTACTCTAGAGAGGGCTATCATTAGACACACACACATGCACACACACATGCACTCACACACACACACACACACACGTATGTATTTGGAAAATTATCCTATACATATTTCTATTTATCAGGTTTTTTTTTTCTGGATGAACATAGCATCTTTCTTCATATATCCTTTGTAGTTAATTTGGGTATTTATGAAAGTCAAAATGATGTAGTCACTCCAAGTTTTAAAGATGAGGCATATGAAAACACTGAGAGATTATACAGCTAGCATGTGACTAAGATAGGATTTGAACCCAAGTCTTACTCCAAATCCAATGTTCTGTCCACTGTTCCACTGTGTCTGACAAAGAACATGGAGGCTAGTATGACTGGAGATTATAGCGTAAGCCTGGAAAGGAAGGAAGAGCCAGAGTGGAAAGAATTTTGACAAAAGTAGTCTTTCTATTTGATAGTCGAGGTGACAGGGTGAGGCTGGAGTTTATTGAGTAGGGAATACGACATGGCTGGGTTTGGCTGAGCAATTAGAGTATAAGCTTCCTGAGAGCAGGGATAGAGCATTAAGTCATCTTTATATCCTCTATAGTGCCCTAGTTCAGGGCCTAGCACACAGTAGATTTTCAATAAGTAATTTTAATTGATGATTGACAATTCTTTCTTTTTTTTTGTTTTTGTTTTAATGTAAATACTATTTTATTTTTTCCAATGACATATAAAAGACAATTTTCCACATTCATTTTTTAAATAAGATTTTGAGTTTCAAATTTTTTTCCCTTCTTTCCTTCCCCCTCTCTAAGACGGTAAACAATTTGACATAGGTTAAATTGTACAATCATGTAAAACATGTTTCCACATTAGTCATGGACAACTCTATAAACTCTATAACCCCCTCTATAACATTTCAATTATGGTTCAATTTTGACATAACTCTTGAAGAGCACCCCTCTTTCTCATGCTAAGTTAAGCAAGGTGTGTGTATATAACATATTTCATCCATACCCACGCACCATCTGCCTGAGTCCCCACACACCTTCTGCTTGAGTCTCCACTTCATTCAAATATGCTTCCTTTTACCCATATGGGCAACGTTTTTGTGGGTCTGTTTGGACTAGCCACAGATACTCATTTCAGAACCTCCTCAAGCAAAAGACCTTTTCAGATAATGAAGTGATGTTTCAAAGGGCTCTTAGACATAGTATAATCATAGCCTGCTGAAGAGTAGTTCTTCCATGGCATGCTTAGATCTGGGTCTCCGGTGTTTTTGATATTTTATGCTATGTGAGCCCCCACTAGCATACCCAATGCATACTTCTCTGGGGATAGAAAACCAGAAGCAAGCTCAGCTATTCGAATTCAAGTAGGCCGTGCTACGCCGAACCTGACTGCATCGTTACTTGCTTCTCCACCTGTGGCGTATGGCTGTGCATGGGCATGATGAACCACTGATATCTTTGCCAATAAACCCCAAATGGGGTTACAAAGAGCTGGACATGACTGAAAACAACCAAACAACAAAAGTATTAGCAAATGTTTTTTTTTTTCCTTTTCTGTCATTAAGCTGAAATAACCTCTTTGTAACTCCAATTAGAACTCCTGGTTCTCTCATCCTTTAATGATTTGTTCCCCAGCTGACATTAACTACCATGTTCTCTTTTGTACCAGCTATGGACTCTCTCCACCTACCGCCTACTTCCCCGGGAACCGGAGGCAGCTAGTTGGGTGGCATAGTGAATAGAGAACTACGAGGCTGGACCTAGAGTCAAGACCTGAGTTCAAATCCAGCCTTAGATGCTTCCTGGCTGTATGAACCTGGGATGGGGGTCACTTAACCATGACTGCCTCAGTTCCTCACCTGTAAAGCAGGGATAACAATAATAGCACCCACCTCCCATGAGTTTACCCCACTTTGCCTCTCCTCGCTGGCCACCGCCTCCCTTTCTCTGTTGTTACCCCCATTACAATGCAAACTCTCTGACTACAATAATGTAAATACAAAGAACAACCATGGAGAAATCAAGTGTCCGGTTTTCAAAATGGTAGAGAACGAGCATGGCTCAAAGGAAGATGTACAAGAAGACACTCCCACAAGATCCCTTTGTAGAGGCAGGAGGTCTGCAAGTGTTGTACCTTGTACCTGTTTTCAGACTTTTAAAAAATATTGATCAGATGTGTTCACTGTGTTTTTTTCTTTAAAAAATACTATGTTATACGGGATGATTATCTTGGAGGAGTGAAGGGAGTGGTGCTGGGAGAAATTAATGGTGACTGAAAAAACAAAATACATCCATAAAGACTTATTTTAAGAAAGAATGTAAGCTCCTCAAGGGCAGGGACTCTCTTTGCTTTTGTATTTCTACAGCTCAGCACAGCGCTTGGAGCTCAATAAGGAGTTAGTAAATGCTTTTTCATTCTCTAGAAGTGGGAGCTCCCAGCAGACCTCCATGAGTTAAAGTTACTTGGATGAACTACATTTCTTGGATGAGCTGCAGTTCTCTGGGAATTGAAACAATTTGCTGAGAAACTAGTGATCTTAAAAAAATCATGGAGAAATCTAAACAGAGCTGAAATGATAGAGAAGACTAAATGCTCAATTTTCCAAAGGTAGAAGAAAACAGCTTCATCAAACTATAGATTGCTTCAATAAGTAGCACCTCAGAATACAAGTTTAATAAACATTTATTGAGTAATTGATTGATTTACAAGCTAATAAACTGGAAGGTGATTCGTGGCCAATTTACAGAATGCTATTAAAGCTTAGCTTAGAAAAGTCAGTGGTCGTCACTACAGGTCAACAAGGTATGGTTTGTTAAGAACAAATAATTTCAGTTCACCTTCATTTCCTTTTTAGACAGAATAAATACATTGATGGGTCAGCGGAATGCCATAGATATAAGATTTTAACAAGGCACGTGACAAAAATCTCTCAAGATATTCTTGTGGAGAACTAAAGATATGTGTTGAATGATTAGTTCTGTTAAAGATGCTTGAACATCATTGAACAAGTGGGCCCTCTAAGTGGGAATCAATGGATCATTGTTATCCTGAAGCAAGGTCTTAGATGGAATACCCCAGATCTCTGTCCTCAGACCTCTTCTGTTCAATAGCATGTTACCAGTAACTTGCACTGAGGCATACACAGAGTGCTTATTAGATTTGTAAACAATGTGAAGGTGAGATAGCACATCAGTTGACAGAACTAGAACCCTAAATGACCTTGACAGGCTGGAATTATGGACCAAATCTAATAAAATGAAATTTAATAGGAGTAAGTGTAATGCCATGTATTTGATTTTAAAATCAACTACTCTGCTAAAGTATTGGGCAAATGTGGTTAAACAATACTCACATGAAAAAGGATTTCAGTAGACAATAATTTTCAATATAAATCAACAGTATGACATGGTACCCAAAACGCTGTCCAGAACGGGGGAGGTGATGATCCTATCTGGTAATCTTCTTTCTGCTCTAACCACATATGCAGTACTCTATTTTTAGGCAGCAAATTTTAGGAAAGACTGACACATTGGTATGTGTTCACAGAAGGGGCCCTAGGATGATTAGCAACCCTTGAATGGATGCCATACAAAGACTAGTTGAAGAAACTGAAGAGGACTACCCTAAAGAAGAAAGGATTTATGGTATATAAGAGACCTGTCTCCTAGTATTTGAAGACCTGTGGATACGAGACAGGGATTAGATTTGTTTTTGTTGATCCAGGAAGACAATTAAAACAATACATGGAAGTTTTCAGAAAGGTTGATTTTGGTATTAAAATAAAAAATGCTTGGTTTACTGGATGGGCTACGAGTTTAGAAATTCGATTCAAATCTTGCCTCAGACACAAGTCGTATGACCATGGGCAAGTTACGTAACCTCTGTGCCTCAGATCCTTTTCTATAAGATCAAAAGGTTAGACTAAATGGCCTCTGACTCCCTCCCAGCTCTAAATCTATAATCCTATGAATTATGTCTGTGACAAAGTAGAATGAACAGCTGCAATTCAATAAACATGAGGGGCCTACTGTGTGCCAGAAACTGTGCTGCCCCTACACAGTGGGATACAAATAATAATAATAGTGATAATAGCTAACATTTGTATAGAACTTACTACGTGCCAGGCACTGTGCTAAGCACTAAAACATCTCATAGTGAGCCCTTAGAGTTGAGTGCTATTATTATTATCCCCATTTTACAGATGAGGAAACTGGGACAAACAGAGGTTAAGTGGATTACCTAGGGTCACATTTGAGCTCAGGTCTTCCTCACTCCATCTCCTGTCTATTGTACCACCTCACTGCCTCAAAGAGCTTCTAATCAAATGGGGAAAGACAACACAAAGGCTTCTTGCTCCATGGGGTTGAAACCAGGCAGAGCTGCACATGGAAAGTGGAGGATAGTGAGCCAAAAGTCCAATTTTTTGCCCTTTATAAAGGAAGGCTTTGGGAGGAGTTTAGTTCTCGACCCTCCAGCTCTCCAATCAGAGGGGAGAGAAGGCTGATAGGGTTGGATTGGTGCTGAGTATCCAAGGTTGAGTTAGCAGCGTATGATGACATTTCCAGCGATCACCTTATCCTGGGAGGGGAGTCTTGTTCTATGGAGTTGAAACCAAGTAGAGCTGCATATTTTGGAGAGATAGGGATTGCACCAGCAATTTCATAAAGGAAACTTAGGAAACTTATGGGCATCTCTTCAGTTTATGCAAATAGAAACCTTCTTACAGTACTGAGGAGCTAAGTGATTTGCTCAGGGTCAGGCAGCCAGCATGTCAGAAATAGGACTAGAAACCAGGTGACGCTGAGGCCAGCTCTCTAACCATTTTGGTGCACTACCTTTTGATGACATTTTATCCATTTCATATTTAATTCAATGACATAGTGGATGGAGTGCTGGTCTTGGAGACAGTAAGGACTGGGTCAAAATCTTACTACTTTAAGTCCCATTTAAAATCCTATTTTTTTATAGGAAGCTTTTGCCAGCCCCTCTTATTTCTAGTGCCTTCTCTCTGTTAATTATTTCCTATATATCCAGTGATGGGATTCAGCCGGTTTGGATCAGTATGGTAGAACCAGTACCTCATTTTAGGTTTAGTTCCACAAACCAGTTGTTAGCGGGAGGGAGCAGCACCTTAGTTCAGTTTTGTGGAGAACTGGTTGTTAATTCACTTGAATCCCACTGCTATATATATAGCTTGCTTTGTATATATTTGTCTGCATGTTATCTTCCTCATTAGGTTATAAAATCCTTGAAGACAAGGACTATATTTTGTCTCTTTTTGTATCCCTGGTGCTTAGCATTGTATCTTCCACATAGTAGGTGCATAACAAATGTTTATTCATTGACTAAAGAAGATCATGACAACCGGGAGATGACCACATGACTTTCGGTTGCCTTTGATTTGAGTGAGGGAGGGCTGTGCAAAGTCACCAGCCTCACTTTCTCCTCCAGAGCCATCTGGGTCTAGTAGGCAGCTAGTAGATAGAGTGCCAGACCTATAGTAAGGAAAACTCATCTTCCTGAGTTTAAATCTGGCTTCCAATACTTACTAGCTGTGGGACCTTGGGCAAGTCACTTAACCCTGTTTGCCTCAGTGTGCTCATCTGTAAAATGGGCAGGAAAAGGAAATGGCAAATCGCTGCAGAATCTTTACCAAGAAAACTCCAAATGGGGTCATGAAGAGTTGGACACAATTGAAAAATGACTAAACAACAACAAACCAGAGAAACAAAACAAACCTCAGTAAAGTCCTTTTATCGGCCTCATCAGCCAAAAGAACTGAAGGAACACTGAGCAGGCAGTGAAACTTGATTTTCTACAGGAAGAAAAATTGATCACAATAATATCAGGCAGGAATAAAACTCTTCGAGGTTTGCAAAATCCTTTTCATTCTATGTTACTTCATTTAAACCTCACAACAACCCTCAGAGATAGATAATACACGTAATAATACACATAGTACTCTCCTCATTTTGCAGAAAAGCAAACCAGATCTTAAAGACACCGACTTACTCATGATCACACAACTAGTAAAGTATTGGACATAGGATTTGAACCCAGGTTTTCCTATATTCAGGCAAAGCAGCTCATCCATTATGCCAGGCTGCTCTTTCAACAATCTGGCTAGCAGCTGTTGTGGGGGTAAAAGACCAACAGAAGCCCAACAACAAGCACGCTACCAGCATGCTGCAAAAGCCCAGGTTCTTTTGATCTGCTTTACTAAGGAAAACAACGTTAAGGGGTTGACAAGTTTACTTTAATTCAGCATACAAATACCATTCACTTAGTTCAGGGGGAAAAGCCAGCACCCTGAACTTTGGAGCAAATACAAACAAGTTACAAACATCAGACAGACAGACCAAATACAATTCATAGTTACCAACATCTAGGTTCAGCCCGGGAGCTCATAACAAGGGCTGGCCCAGAGTCACTCTTGCCACCACTGCTGTGGGAAAGAGCTCCAAAAAAGAGAAAGCCAACCCCTAGTTTTATATCTTTTTCAGGGTCAAGGGTGAGTCACACATGCGGCTCACCCACATGACCTAGAATCATCACAAAGAGGTGACTTAAACCTACATGGTCTAAAAGCCTCTGATGTCCCAGACATGTCACTCAAACTCATGTGTAAACTAGGCCCTCCCCTGAGGCCAGGAGTTCATCAAGGACTCCTAAATCTAATCAAGGAAACAAAGGCCAAACTCTTCAAGGGCACTTGGTTGAACTGAGTGCTAAGAGCTCATTTTGTTTACTAGCACAGCTGCTTTTCTCACAAGGTAATGAGTTCTTCAACACTGGAGGTCTTCAAATGGAGGCATTTGGGGATATTTTAGAAAGGGCTACTGCTCAGGTATGGTTTGGACTAGAGAACCTTGAAATCCTTTCTGCCTCTGATATTCTCAGATCCAGCGACCTAGGGCTATGCTTCATGATTATCAGAAATAATAAATCCTAAGATATTAGATATGGACGGGGTTTTCAAGGTCATCTAGCCCTTTCCAAATTTCACTTTGGAAAGGGGTGGGGAACTTGTGGCCTCAAGGCCACATGTGACCCTAGGTCCTCAAGTACAGCCTTTTGACCGAATCTAAACCTCACAGAACAAATCCTATTATTAAAGGGATCCTAATCAAATCCCTTAATTTTATAGATGAAGAAACTGAGACTGAAAAAGACTGAATGACTTGTTGAAGGCCATTGAGTTAGTTAGGGACAGTTAGGTGATGTAAACTGTCCCTCTGTTTCTGGCCTTCCCTGACCACTGGGAGAAAGCTGGTAGCTGTTACTGACTAGTCATAACATATCTCTAAATCAAGGGATTACAGAGGTACAGGGGTACAGGCCTACAAAGACACCCTCTCCCTCTCCTCTGGTCTGTCCACATACACTTGGTCTTTGTCATAAGCCTGGAACTTTCTGGAAACTGAAAACTTGAGAGGCTTTAGGAAATGTTGCCTAACAAAGAGCTGAATGTAGTTGGCTAAATGAACATTTGACTTATTTACATTTTGGAGATGAGTCCAAATTGGCTAAAACTCTTGGAGCTGGAATTGGGGCTGGGGCTGGAGCAGTTCCAGTGGGACAAAAATCCTTACCATCAGCAGCAGGGCTTCCTTTCAGACCAAGCAGAGTGGGGTTTTGGATATTCAGACCAGAAGGCCATGCCAAGAGCAGTTCATATCATTCCTGACTACAGAGAGCCCTCTACTGTCTGACTCTGAACGAGCATGCTAGGAGACCCTTGGAGGAGCTATCCACTTACCTGTTGTTGGTTTTATCAGGGTCAAAATTCCTTTGTTAGCCAGGATCTGAAATGTGAAAAGTTCACCCTAATTAACTTATTGTCTCTAGAATAAAATAGAAACTTCTCTGCCTGATATTCTAGGCCAGGGTTGGGGAACTGTGGCTTTGAGGCCCACATGTAGCCCTGTAGGTCCTCAAGTGTGGTCCTTTGACCTTATCCAAACTTCATAGAACAACTGTGTTTCATTTGTTTGATTTAGTCAAAGGGCCGCACTTGAAGCGCCACATGTGGCCTTAAGGGCACAGGTTTCCCACCCCTGTTCTAGGCCCTCCACTATCTTTCCTGCTAACATTTCCAGACTTACGTTTCTCCTTTTGTCTTATTTCCCAACTGGACTGAAAGGACTAGCTAGTTATTCTGTCTCACCTTCATGTAAATCCTCCTCCAAGTGTACTCCAGCCTCATCCCTCCCTCTGATTACTTTTATCTTCTTTGTTGTTGTTCTCAAAGAAGAGGACTAATGACATTACAACAGTGATGTCTTGACTTGCATGTGAATTAGATTTAAGTAAGACAGAGCTAGGCAAGGTCATCAGTCTCACTCTTTCCTCCAGAGTCATCTAAGTACAGTGGCAAGCAAAAGTCAAAATGACCAGTGATAGCCTACGGGAAACCTTCATACCCCATTCTCCTTCCTATGTTCAAATTTCCTTGTTTTCTTAAGTCTATTTTGTAAGGTTTTAATTTTTTTAAGGAAAATTTATGGCACAAAAGTAGGACATTTTAAGATAATCTACCTATCATATAACTATTTTGTCCTCCCATTAGAATGCAAATCCCTTAAGGGCAAGAACTGTTCGGGATTTTATTTTTTATTTTAGTCCTAGCACCTCATACAATTCCTAATACACATTAAAGGATGTCACTAAGACAGCTCAAATAGAGGGACACCTGCCTCAAAGCCTGAGAACCAGCATTCTATACTTCTGAAGCTTCAGCCAATTGTAAAGAACACTTTCCAACAAATCTCAACTGGATATATGAGTTTTGTATTCTCTTTCTTTTCCTGGGTGGGAGCTGGTGAACTACAAGATCGATCACATTCCTTTTTCATTTTAAGGAACAATCCTTCTGACTCAGTTGTGTGATCATTTCAGTGCCAGGGACTCTGCTCCTGGAAAAACACTCATAAGTTGCTCATAAGTTATTCTGAAGATGTAGATTTTAGGAAAATTCTTTAGCATCAATCTTCAGAGGAAGTTGATCTAACCTTATCTCCCTTTCTGGGGCACTGCTTTTATTTTATTTTGAATGTGAGCTTTTAAAAAAAACAAAACAACCAAGACTTTACAATAATTAATAGGATTCTATACATGGTTACTGTTCAGTATATAGGATGTTCAGGGGGACTAGTACCTGTTGTTTGAGGGGTTGCTGAGCCCTTTTCAGGGCTGCTCATCCACCTTTGGTGCTCACCTGTCCCCTAACTTCCAACTGTGGCTCCATGAAGCTGTAACATATGCAGCAGCCATATCCTCGTAAAACCGTCTTGGTAGACAGCTAACCCAAGTTGAGGGTAACCGACAGGTTTCACACCCATTAGTGAATTAGGAGATATCTTTCCCCAGACATGTAAAGACTTCCCGTGGCAGAATGGGCAGATGAGAACAATTTGTTCCAACAGCCATGAAGGTAGCTGAAACAGGCACTGTGGAATGCTTAGAGCTTGGTCAAACATGGGAGATGTATCCCAGGCCGTTGCCAGTCGTCCTAACTTTTGTCTTGCCACTGGACTTTTATGTCTCTGAAAGAGAAAGTAAGCAGCTCTACTTCATTTAAATCCAATTGGTGTGCAAGTTAAGATATCACTCTGTGATGTCCTTGGTGCTCTTTGAAAACAAAGGATGAACAACAATTCAGAATTTGCAGGCATTTATGGTTATGTCTAGCCCATCCTTTACCTGAAAAGGAATCCCCCTGCCTCAACGATGTTTTCATCCAGCTAGGCAAGCGTCCACTTGAACACTTCCTATGGCAAGGAAATCAGCTAATTTCAGTTTGGAAAGATCTGATCGTTCAGAAGATTTCTTCCATTTATCAGGCTAACATCTAATTTTCCGCAGCTTCCATCCATTGCTCCATTTTTTCCCTCCTCTTGGACCAGGAATAAATTTAATCTCCATTTAAGATGATATCCCTTCAAATAGTTCAGACAATCTCAAGGGTGTCCCTTCTCAAGATTAAATCCCCCCAGGTCCTTCAGCAGTTCCACCTGTAGCGTGATCTCCAGGTTCCTTACTATCAAGGTACCTGTTATTGCTTCCTAACGACCTTTCCAAAATGTAGAGTCCCAAACTGAAAACAATGCTGCAGATAGAGTCCAACCAGAACTGAGTCTAGTAGGACAGTCATATTTAGACACTATATATTAACTTTTCTTGGTTACTTTGTCAAACTATCGACTCAAATTGAACTTTTGGTCCACAAATGCCTCCCAGATCTTTTCTTTAAAAAGAGATTCTAGATCCTTTTGAGTTTAGATGCTGTTATCCAATATGTTAACTATTCTTCCAAGCTTTATATCATCTATAAGTTTGACAAGTGTGTCAAGCATCCAGCACTTGTAAGAAGGTTCACTACAGGGGCAGAGCTAAGATGGTGGCTGGAAAGCAGAGACTAGCGTGAGCTCCCTGCCAAGTCCCTCCAAAAACCTATAAAAAATGGCTCTTAGCCAATTCTAGAACTGCAGAACCCACAGAATAGCAGAGGGAAGCAGGGCTACAGCTCAGGACAGCCTGGATGGTCTCTGGGTAAGGTCTATCACTTACGGAGCTGGGAGTGGAGCACAGTAGAGCCCAGCGTGGGCGGCACAGACCAACCAGACCAGGAGCCAGATGGAGCTTGCCCTAGCACCCTGAATCAGTGAGCTGTGGCAGTTGCCAGACTTCTCAACTCGCAAACACCAAAGATATCAGAGAAGAACTGCAGAACCCACAGAATAGTGGAGGGAAGCAGGGCACTAGCCCAGGACAGCCTGGATGGTCTTTGGGTAAGGTTTATCCCTTACAGAGCTGGGAGTGGAGCAGAGCCCAGCGTGGTGGCATGAACCAACCAGACCAGGAGCCGGGTGGAGCGGGCCCTAGCACCATGAATCAATGAGCTGCAGCAGTTACCAGACTTCTCAACCCACAAACACCAAAGACAACAGAGAAGGTTAGTGGGAAAAGCTGCTGGGGGATAGGGAGTTTGTGGTTTGGCCACTACCCCGGGGGCAGCAGAGGAGGGGCAGCTACAAAACTACAGCTGCAGTTGCTTCTGGCCCCAGGCCCACCTGATGGGAGGAATTAAGTGGCAGATCAGAGCAGGAGTGCAGAGCCTGCTGAAGATCTAAGTCCAGTCCAGGTTGGGGGTTCTTGGGGAAGGAGGAATGCTGGTGTGGCAGAGCTGGCACATTCCCCCAAGCTTGGAACATAGAACTCTGTACTCTATAAGCAGTCATACCCCCCTGAAAAACTCAAGGGTCAAGTAAGTTGGCTAGGAGCATGGCCAGGCAGTGAAAATGAACCCAGATTCAGTCTCAGACTCTGAAATCTTTCTTTGGTGACAAAGAAGACCAAAACATACAGCCAGAAG